>CAJNIZ010002164.1:0-26932 GCA_905231905.1 Symbiodinium pilosum | reverse complement strand
CCGGGCCCCAAAGACATGAGCCATAGTCTAAACTCCTTAAAGGGAGGTTATATAGGGGATTAGGATTTAGGGTTTAGGCTTTAGGATTTAGGATTTAGGGTTTTGGGTTTAGGGTTTAAGGTCTAAACTCCTTAAAGGGAGGTTATATAGGGGATTATATATGGGACTACTATAGGGGTTATTAAGGGGGATACTAGGAGTTTAGACTATAGCTCACATGGTAAAATAGGGTCGTACTTAGTTAGACTAGGCGTTTAAGGTTTTAGGTTTCAGGGTTTAGGGTTTTTGGGTTTTGGGTTTTGGGGCTTTGGGTTTGAGGACCTGTTCAAGTAATCACCTCCCCCTAATATTGAACCCCCCCACCCCCCTAAGATAGAATAGTCCCAATACAATGCAGTATACCACAATGAAATATCTGAGATAAGGCGTGGTGGGTTGTAAATAGAATAGGGCGTCGCCCATTTAGGCTTATACATTACGTTTCTCTTGCGTCTAACTTTCACGCCACAGGAGCAGGTGCAGGAAGTGAGACAGGTTTGTATCGTGGTTGGAGGTGTTTACATTGGGGCTTGCAAAGGGTTTGTTGGGTGAGGTTTGCGCGGGGCGCGAAGCAATTGTGGACATGACACTCCCGCATAGTTGCACCCGACCCCTGGTATACCAGTGTTGTGCCCCATGAAAGAGGGGAGCTTATTGAATGATGTAGAGAAGTACTGGCCACCTGCTTAATCAAAGAATGCCCTTTTGCTGATCGGATCTCCCCTCTCGTTGTTATATTATGAATTCTCATAGCCTGTGGCAACAAAAAGCTCTGGAATAAACGGAATCTCCAGTTACTGTGAGCAGATTTCCTCCGATAGCTTGTGCCTAAGTTGCTGTAGATAAGCCGTATTCGGCACCAAAATGAATTCAGGAAATTCGTGGAATTCCCGATGTTAAGAAGATATGGTAATTTCCCGAAATAAGGGGACCCAAATATAGACCCCCAAATACTGTGATGCTTATTATAGGGACCCCCCAAAAAGTCCCCCTAATTTGGGGAAACCCCGACATCGCTTAGATCATATCGATGCGGCATATCAAGGAGATCCCTAAACTAGGATTTAGCGGTTCAGCGTTTAGGGCCGCTAATTTGAACCCTCTCATCCCTTTTGATTCCTGATTGCAATGCTTGAGTTCGCCAGGATTTTATAGGGGTTATGTAGGGATTATATTGGGGTTATATTGGGGTAATGGAAAAGGAAATGGCAACTACCGTTTAGGGTTTAGAGTTTAGGGCTTTTGTCCCTCTAGTTGGCGGTATCAAAAGTGGTCTTGACAGTTTGAAATAGCTCGCAACTCAGAGGCCTAAGCCCTAAACCCTAATGTAGACCCATAATTAATAACCCCCCTCCTTTTAAGGGCCTTAATATCAGGATCCTTATTATAATCCCTATTAAGGGGACGGGGTTTATTAATCAGGGGTCTGGGTTATTCTTTATTGGCAGGCAAAACAATTGCAGTAAATCCAGCAATATACCAAACGTGACATCATTTTGCACACTTAGGCATGTCCAGGTGTGAACTCCATACTCTAGATCCTGAACGTTGTTGGAGGGTTCAAGAAAGTGTTCGGTGGGGGGAAGCATTTGCACCAAAAGGGAGCTGCGTGTCGCCAAGAGCCTACACCTAAACCCTGACCCCTTAACACGCTATAGGCCCAAGGTTTGTAGAGGTCATGTGGGCTTAGGGCTTTGGGTTTCCAAAAATGAGCGGTACTTTTTGGGGCTTCCCCCACAATGAGGGAAAAAGCAATTTGGGGTCTATATTGGGGTCCCCCTATTCGGAGGAACTACCATTTATCGATTCTTCCATTTTCCATGGTTTGACGTGTTTGCACGTTGAATCACCCTACACCCTAAACCCTGAACTCTAGAGGGAGTCAGCTCGCAAATGTCTGATTCGCTGCACTTCACCGAGCAGAGCGCCTACATCATCGACAATCATCTAACCAACAGTCCGTACGCGTTCAGGCGCATATGTCATGGCATGCTGGATACATGAGACTAGGACGTGCTCTGGAGCTAGCAAGATGTCGAAAAAATCTTGTCTGATCAGGTTCTTGAAGTCAATCGTGACGCGCGTCGGGGTGTCTTCACAAGGCTATCAGAACCATGGTTCTCTTTTGGGCGGGGTCCTGGGGAGTCCTTATACGAACGGATGTCCGGGTTCCTTATTTCCAGGATGTTTTCCCATGAGTCGACGTCGAGTCCGGTGCCTAACGCAGCTCAGCGGCGGTCCGGGACGTATACTTTGAGCATGTTTGAGCACCTGGTTCTGTAGGTGTCTTTAGCCTTAGAGTTGCATAGCTCGCCAAGATTTTGTAGGGTCGTCATTATCAGTTCCCGAGAAGGAGAACCTCAACTCTGACATTCTCCCAGATGGCCTGTTGCAGAAGCCAACATCATGCCTGCCCTCAAAGGCGAAACGAGCCCAAAGCCCAGCAGCTATAATCGAAAACGACATTCTGGTCTGAATACTCCAGGTTCCTTATAGCAAGCCATGCCGACTTTTCTGCAAGGTTGCGTGAGACAAGTCGGATTCCACTCTATTCCTTGACTTAGTAACCCAGGGTCAGGATCCCTCATGGCAAACAACGTCGGTTGTTTCCAAGGCTAATTGAGACAAATCTGTCATTATCACATCAAGTGAGGATGCCAGGGAAAATCAAGAGTACGTTTTTAAATTTGGGTTTCACGTTGCCTATCGGCTGTCCGTCGAGCGCAGTGCTGTGAGACATGTCGGCCACTTGTGCGTGCGGATTTAAAGCAAGAGACGAACAGGCTGATTATACGTGGATTGGCACAACAGATCGCGTTGATGATCCATCGTGTAATGATCAAGTACGTTTGGTTGTCCAGCGACATATGTTGAACGTGCAAAGCTCTGACGCGGCTTGGCTCACGGAGTCAAAGGGCAGCAGTTGGGGGCCCGCGTGGTTTGTGTACGTGCTTGGGGAAGGAGCATCAAAGGATTGCACATCCAGCTCTGCGCGCTGAAGAGCATAAAATCCACGTACGGGGTCGCCATTCTGCTTGCTTACTATGCAGGAATAGCGTTTACCTCTGCGTGAATGAGGCTGCCAGGGTCGCGATGCAGGTTTCTTGTTGTTTGGCCACTCTATTCAAAACGTGACATATCAGGGCGCTATTGTAGGTGTGTTAGTGTGTTTGTTTCCCTAATAAGCCCTAATGTAATTGCCGTTGTCCTTGTGGTCACTTTAGTGGTGGGGGCTCAACTTGACCTAAACCTTCAAGCCGAAACTTTCACAGCCCAAAGCCCGAAACCTTGAGGTCATCAGCTAAGGCGACAGAACAATGTAGTGTCCCCCCCCATAAAAGAGAAACACCCCGTAGCCTGAACCCTACCTTAAAGGCCGGAATAATTGCCGTCATTCCCTGAACCAAGCAGCGAACCCAGGTAGTCTGGAGCTGCAGTTTCCCAAGGGCAAGCTGGGTGGAAATTCTGGTGCCGATGCCCTCTCGCTGGGCCTTGCAGGGTGCCGTGACTGTATTAGGGCTCAGGGTTTCAGATCTTGAGGGATTCAGGGGATGCAGACGTAAGGGCATAAATCAATCGTTTGCGGAAAATGCGGCAATGTGCCTTGTAGGCTTGAGCATTGTCGGGAGGCCCTAACTGCCTGAAGTTCACAGTGAGAGTGCTTCATTGGGTCGTAGTTGCAAAACACGTACGCGCGGCGCCGGTATCTGATGCATCAGCGTCCAGCATTGTTTTGACTTCGAAGAATTTTTAGTTCGTTGAAGCTCAATCAGTTAGTCTTACCATGCGATTTCAGCAGCTGAAGCAACAATTTCCCTAAGCCTGGGTTTGTTGTTTGTGTGTGAGGGAGGTGGGGTAGTCAGACGGGTTATTATGGCATGGGCAACAACTGGCCGTCATACTTTTATAGACTGGATATCACAACCCCCATGGATGTCTCCACCTGTGGACAACTACATGCCTCAAGCTACAACGCAGGGTTGGTGCAGCACTTTTGTCAGGCTTAAGCCGCGACCTCCGCCAGCAATGCGGTAATTGCCGGACTTCTCATGCACAAGGTCAGTTGTCAACAGTACTCGGTTTTTTGTTTTCTAGAGTTTCTTGCGCCGGTACTGCTCTTTTGTGCACGGTTGAGACAAGGCACGTCTCACGAGCTTTCAGTTGCAGTTGTTGTGCTGCTGCAAAGACCACCTTTTCATAAGCTCCAATCAAAGCCAAGGTGTGATCAGCTGAAGAAGCTGCATCTCAGCTGCTTGCTGGTAGAGATTGTAGTCCCCTCCCCCTAGTATCAGACCCCCTCACCGTCACCCGCCCCACAAGAAATTCCCAGGATAATACGGGAAAATGGCAAAATTAGATGGAAACTAATATGTAGGGTTGAGGATTTAAGGTTTAGGGTCGAGGGGTTTAGGATAAATTAAAGGCTTGGTTTTCATCCTAAATCCTAAACCCTAGGCCTAAACCCTAAACCCTAGGGTTTAGAGCTTAGGGCTCTAGGCATCTTCTCCTGAATCCTTGTATACCCCACTACACGGAGAACTACTACTGCCCTTCAAGGGAACCGGTCCCTACACCCTAAGCTCTAAACCCTAAACCCTAAAAATAGAGGAAGGAAATCCTTGAGCCCAGGCTTCATAGAGAGTAGATACGCGGTTTAGGGCTTAGGGTTGACAGAATCTATAGATCTTCTTTTCCCGCCCCTAACCCCTTTACTCAGAATCCTAGATAGTACCTTCCTTTTTTCCCTCCCTGCAGTACCCACTAGAGCGGTTAGGAAGTAAGCTGAAATATCACACTGGATGTCATTACATGTTTCAATTTTTCCACTTGAGTCTCCATTACTACTTCGTTCGTTACGGTCACATATACGTATATGTGTGTCCCTACAAGCCCCTACTTTCCGTTTCATTTTCCATTTTCATTCCTAGGCTAAAAGCCCCTGAGCCCTGCATGTCCGTATATATCCTACATGTATATGATCTATAGTCTAATTCCTTTAAGAGGGTTATATACGGGATCATATATGGGAGTATTATAGGGGTTATTAAGGGGGATACTCGGAGTTTAGACAGTGGCTCATATAACACTATGCAATTTCTATTCGACCCCTATATATACCCCTAAGCCTTATACCCTGAATCCTACACCCTTAGACCCTTGAACCCTAAACCCTTTAGCACTAAAACCCTAAAACTCTTCAACCCCAAAATCCCTTAAACCCTGAACCCTAAAACCTAGTCTCAATCATCAAGTTCAAACCACTATAGTATATTGGGGCAATATTAATATTGGGGTTATTACTATTAGTACTATTAGGACTATGATTACTATGACACTATATGATTAGTTAGGTGGACCCCCCACCCAGTAATGATGAGGATTATATCAGGGTCCTCTTATATTCTTATTATACCACTATTACAGGGTGGGGGGTCCTCCTACATTATTCGTATTATTACACCAGGCATCTGAACGTCGCTGAGAATCACCTCGGGGATCGTGGCACCTCCAACCTGGGCATGGCGCTCTCCAGGCAGGACTCGGGATTCTTTAGGGATGGGCCCTTAGGTGATTCTTATGTTCATTTATGTGTGCGACTATACATGTATGTATGCATGCATGCGTGCATGCGTGCATGCGTGTATGTATGCATGTATGCAGGTACGCATGTATGCAGGCACGCATGTATGCATGTTCGCATGTTCGCATGTATGTATGCATGCATGCATGCATGCATGTCCTTTGAAGGTACTGGTCCCTGTATAGGGGTTGCATGGATACATACGGATATGCTAGGTTCTGTTCTATATGTTGACCAGGGGGTTGTATTGGGGGCTCCCCCTTTTTAAGGAAACTACAAAATGAGCATTTACTGCAAACGGAGAGAAATTGCCAGATTTGTCTCCAAACACGTCATGTAGACTTTTCATGGGCAAATCACTTGCGGCAAGTGCAGCAACTCATGAAGCAATCTGACAGCCTTTATGTATGGCTAATAAGCAACATCAGGCATCAAAAGGCGAAAATAGTTGACACCAGCACCAAACAAACATGGATCAGGGGCCATTCAGCGCAAGTAGACTTTTGCAATCCAACGCGAGTCAAACAGCAATCATCCCCCTTAAGTAGATAGAAGATGGCCGTGGGTAGATTAGAATAAGATCCCCATATACCCCATATTCTGTCCACTCAAGGGGGACGATATGAGCAAAGCGAAGAAAAGCGCAATGTCAACAGATGCTAGAAGCACAGGAGGCCGCACCAAGCACAACAACCGTATAAAATTATAGTCCGTCTTAAGTAGATAGAATATGGGGTATATGGGGATCTTATTCTAATATTCCCAAAGCCATATTCTATCTACTTGGGGGGGAACTAAAACTGGAACCCTGAAATCTTAACGTGTGCGGCGTCCGCTAAGAGTTCAACATCAACAAACAGCACCAAGAAAGCTTTTAAGGGACCCCTGGCGCCCCCTCTCAAATCCTAAACTCCTGCATCCCCGCAACTGGACCTTGCTCCTTGAAACTTGACTCATGGCTTTTTCAAGAGAAATCTGGTCGCCTTTGTAAAAGGTAGTCCTGCACCTAGTGTTGATTTAGGGTTTAGGGTTTCAGGTTAGCGGAACGTCAATGTTGGAAGCACCTACACAAGCTCTCATGCCTGGCAGGTGCCCGCATGTCGAAGAGCTTGTGCTTGGCTTGCGACTGGGACTGCAATCTCTCCACGCTCGGGTCATAGGGTTGACGTGGGCCAAAGGAAGTTTGGGGTCACCTATTAGGGCTCCTTTGAGGGCACCCTTATCATCCCTTCGATAATGGTTGGTAGGGACCTTGCCCATAGATGTCAACTCTCGATACCCCCTTTCTGTTCCCTCAAATGCCCCATTGTGCCATTGGGGGATCTTAGACCCCGACAGTCGTGTCGAGATCTCAACGCTCAAGTCCCAATTCCTGAGCCCCTATGTGGGGAGTCCCCTAAATGAGGGGTACTTTTGGGGGGTCACCAGAATAAGGATTGTCGCGTTTTGGGGTCTATATTGGGGTCCGCCTGTTGTGGGAAACTACCCGGTCTCCAGGAGCAAAAGCAACATCAGCGTCTTGGGCGCTGGGGAGTTGGGCGATAGCCTCTCAAGGCCTGAGAGGGGTTTGGCATTCAGGTCTTCGGCTGAAGGGCTTAAGGGGCTTAGGTTTTGGGGTTTAAGGTTTAGGGTTTAGGAGTTGGGGGCTAGGGTTTTGGGGTTGCTTTGGGTCAGCTAGTTGTTGATTTGTGGTTCCTCGTTGTGATTACCCCTTAGTTAAACGCGGCGACAAGTAGCGCGCAAGTACACTTCCGCATCCATTCCCTATAAGGCCCCTATCATATGGGCCATGCTTCGATACGGTTTCCTTACAATTGCAAAAATGATCTGCCTTTCTCGAGATTCACACATGTTTTTAATATACGGGGGTACTTAATGAGTAGTATTATCCCCTCATAGTCCTGATATAAGAAGTGCAATATTCACCCAGGCAAGCCTCTTCTAGTCATCCAGGCCCATAAGCCTCAAACCCCTCAGGGTCAGATTTGTTTGAATCTGCCCTCAAGTCAGTTATCCTACAGGCCCGAGTACCTGGTAAAGGGTGGCTAGGAACAGGCGGCCCCAACGAATTTTGATACTGGTGACTCTGATTCTACACAATTTAGGGTTTAGAGTTTAGGCTAGGGGTTTTGGTTCAGGGTAGGAGTTAGGGATTAGGATTTGGGATTTGGGGCTTGGGTAGTTCTGAACCCAAAGAACTAGGCTGCAAGGCCAGTATTGAACCCTGAGCTGGAGATAACAGGCAGGCCTTGGGTACTGCCCCCACCCAGTAACAGTCTATGTTAGGGGTCCTATTAAGGGCTATATATAACCATATTATAACTATTATCCAACTGTTAGTGAGGGGGGGCAGTATTCTTGAACAGCAGTGGGCCTTTTAGCAGGCCAATGTTTAGGGTTGTTTATGGATCGCGAGAGTCCTCTGATCCTGAGCTGAAGAGAAATGTGGAACAGCTACAGGCTCATTGTCTCCAACTGTTGCCTTCTTGTCTTCTACAGCCTGCAGTTACGCGGTAGTGTGCACGTCATTCAGCCGCCGATAGTCAGTCCCCAGGCTAGATCCACCCAAGGATCAACATGTGAATCTCATTCTGAACCCTGGACCCCCCGCCTAAACCCTGAACCCCTAAACCCTGAACCCTGGACCACTGATGATGTTCACCAGCGCGGAACAACCGAGGCTCTGAAGCCCCGGATGCAAATGCTTTGAATCTCTGAGCCCGTCTTTGCCATGAGCCAAGCACCCCAAGTCCTAAACCCCCATACCCATTCTCCTATCAACCAAGCTCACGCCTTACCGGAACCTCAAAGGATTCAGGTGGGATTATTTTTCTGAGGCCATAATTAAGTTCTAGTTTTTGAAATTTGTGTGAGGTACCATGTACCATAATTATTCAAGGAACCTAGGACCAACAAATTGGCAATTCTTCAGGCTTTTAAATTACAACCCCCATAAACCTTCGCATAAACTCAGTTTCCATATCATCTTCCATTTTCTTGTCCATTTATTCTTCATTATTTGGGCTTAATAGCCCTTAGCCCTATGTAACCTGTATAACCCCTGAATAACCCTTACACGACAGAACCCTAAACCCTAAGCCCCAAACCTTCAACGCTAAGCCGAAGCCCTATTAACCCCTAAGCCCGAAACCCTATAAACACTAAACCCAAAGCCCTAAGCCTTAAGCCCTGAACGCCCTAAATCCTAAACCCTAAGCCCTACACCCCTATACACCCTAAGCCCTTCTAGAGTATGTAGCGAGCTTTTGGGCACAGGTGCGAGCGGCTTGCCAAGCCCCTTGGATCCCTTTCTTTGGAGGGTCAGGGGGTCCTCAGTAAGTGTATGGTATTAAGACTTGGGGTTTAGGGTCTAGGGTTTGGGGTTTAGGCGTGTAAGGTTTCCCAAAATTAGGGGCACTTTTCGAGGGTTCCCAATAGCAAGGACACGGTCTATATTGGGGTCCCCTTATTTTTGGGAAACTACCATATATGAGATAGTCTAGATTTCCTGAAAAGGGGCTTTATATAGGCGGTTGTATAGGGGACTACTATAGGGGTTATTAAGGTGGATACTAGGAGTTTTGACAGTAGCTCATATCGGGTTAACAGGACTTCAGTGAGAATCATTTAGGGACCCTACAAGGGGTTATACGGATATATAGGGTTAAGAGGACTTTAGTAGGCGGGATTTAGGGACCCTTAAAAGGCGTTATATGATTTTGGGGATCCTTCAAACGGGGGGTAAAGGATGTATAGCGGTCAGGGCTTAGAGTTTAGGGCTTAGAGCTTATGGTTTAGAGTTTGGGGTTTTAGGGGTTAGGGTCAGGGGAGCTTTGTTAAGAGGTTAGTCACTAGGATAGTAGCTGGGGTCGGGGGTGTCCAGAAACGCAGACGTATGAGAAGTTCAAGCCCTAGAGCTCTACATACTGGGTTTAGGGTTTAGGGTCTTAATAAGGATTATAATAGGGATCCCCGTATAGGGGCCCTTAAAAAGGAGGGGGTTTCCTACCTCCGCCATCTGCCAGCTTTTTCTTCGCAATTTTGATTGTTTGGTCCAGCTCATTGGTAACCCAAAATGCGATGACTTCGAAATTACAGTGACATAGTGTAATGGGTGCCCGAAAGGGCTGGCTGCTCTCAATCGCAAAAACCTAAATCTTAATCCTAAATAGCCCAAAGTTTAAACCTAAACTGCGCACCTTCAACCCTAAGCCCTCAACCCTGATCCCTCTCGACTCTAGACCCCCTAATGCGCAGTAAGATCTCAGTTTCCACTTCATGTTCCATCTATCTTTTCAATTTGATGCTCCACCATTGCCGGAACCCCTAAGCCCTCCACCCTAAACCCTGAACCCTCAACCGTAATCCTGCAACTGTAAAACGTCAAAAAGAACGTCGTCAACCTCAGGTTAGACTTGGACTTGGCGCACAACAGCCTGCGACTGGGCCGTCTACTGTTTCCATTGGTGTGAACTAAGGGGTGCTGGTGATGATGGTGATGAGCTGGATGATGATGTTTCAAGGGGGACAGGAGCACTACCCTTTAAGGGATGTGATTACAAGAGAGTGCGGATGCACAGAATGAGGACAGGGGTTTGCAGATCGTGCAGCAATCCGAGGTGTGGGATAGGGGCGGCTATATAAGATACTGACAAAGAAACCCATATGGTGTCGAACCACATGTTGGACAACTGGACATGTTTCACCGCAGGATTAAAATAAGTTGGTTGCCTTGCTTCATGCTGGATAGTTGGAACTCGAAACACCTCACCCGCACAAGCTCACACGTGTAGTCAATCCCTAGAAGTTTTATTCCAAGACATAGCGCCCATAACCCTAAAGCTTAAAACCCTGACAACCACATGTTCGGTTTGGGACTTTTGGGTAGGTAAACGGGCCCCCCACATGACCCCATATCACATCCTTTCTCTGAGGCTACATGTCTATGAATAATACAAAATTTGGGAACTGAAGTCTATAACTCTATAGATAGGACCTACATTGAGCCATTTGTTGTTGCTTTTGAAAAGCCAAGGAAGGGTCTAAATCCTAAATCCTAAACCCTGTTCCTAAACCCTAAGCTTTAGGGTTTAGGGTTTGGGGTTTAGTCCTAAATCCTAAACCCCAAAGCTAAGGAAAGACGAGGGCGCCGGCACGTTAGCGAAGAGCTTGGCAAGGCCAGGCTCACATGCTTACAGTCCCATTCTTCCTGCCCTTATTTGAGCTAGAGGAAAAAGTCCTAAAACTAGGTACCCCAGTAGTACCCTTTTGCCCTTTTTATTTGGGGGTCTCCTTATTAAACCTGAATAGTAGGAAAAAGGGTACCCTTATTAAGGGGTTACTGGGGAACCTAGAAAAGGGGGCTCTATAAGGAGTATACAGGGGAGCATTATAGAGGGATACTAGGAGTTCAGACAATAGCTCATCTGGGTGTAGCTCTCAGGGTTTGGGAGAGCATTCGGTGGTTAGGCGAGGGGTTTATGGCTAAAGGTTGGAAAGCAGGGAACGAAGGAATGAAAAAGAACATAGGAGCTCCTTAGCTGGAAACATCGAACATGAAATGGAAACTGGGGATATATAAGGCTTGTACTGGGATATACAGGGGAATGGACAAGAACATGCAAACTATTTCATCATTATCGGGGACTAGAGGATTAGGCAGGGACAGCTATCAAGAATTATTATCTTTCCTCAAGTCCTACTGGCTACCCGTAAGTTTTGGATGTCGTTCAGTGAGGATTCCGTTCATGGAGGTGTAGTTTCCAATTTTTGTTGAGGTATTTCAACTTGAGAAATACAAGCGCAGGGCACAGAGTTGGATAATAAGTAAACAATATGTCTATATCTAGCCCTTAATATTAGACTGTTATGGGCTGGGGGAACTACCCAGAATTTCGGTAGCACTGCAAGGGAAATCAGTTCTCATGCTGTTTCCGAAGCCGAAAGGCCCTTTTGTGTCAGGGAGTTGGTTAGATGATGAGTGCAGGGCTTGGGTTCCACCCTTGACTCCTTTGTTGCTACACCCAAACTCTGAACCCTTAACCCCTAAACCGTACACTCTAAACCCCAGACCCTAAACCCTTTACATCTTTATAAGCCATAAACCCTAAGAATGAGACCTTCAGACCCAACAAGGACTCTACCGTTCGGTGGTTCTTCATTGCCCTGGAGAAGCCTCATAGCGACCTCTTAGTACTAGATTTTCCATCCCGTTAACAGCACCAGAATCCTCCACAGTTATCATTTCCTCTGGAAGCTAGGCACCAACCCCAAATAGCACAGTTTTCTTTCGAGAATTGCGCGTTATTGGGATCATTTGTGTTTTCTTGGCTGCGGTTTTTTACGATTGGAAGGCAGAAATTCCACCCAAAATCCCAAACCCTAGACGAGCCTGAACAATGGAGAAGCCTGAGCACGGGAGCAAGCGCGGAAGCCTTCACTTATTAGTGGTTGGCAGGGAATACGTGAATATGATCCCTACAGAACCTCTATAGAATATATTCCCTTAGAAAAAGGGAATATATTACATAGGGGTTGTTTAACCACCAGTAAGACATATAATATACTCCCTACATAACCCTGAATATGTTCCCTGAATGTAGACCCATGATTAAAAAACCCCCTCCTTTTAAGGGCCTTAATATTAGGATCTCTACTATAGTCCCTATTAAGGGGAGGGGTTTATTAATCAGGGGTCTCCATTACTCTATAATATACTGGAATATATTATAATATACCATAATACACCATAATATACCATAATATACTATAATATACCAGAATATCCCATAATAATTTCATCTCCATTATGCTCTAAACCCCAAACCCTAAACCCCTTATTCTCCATGAACCACCAGTAAGTTCAGGTGCCCTAACCTCCGAGAGTTGGTGTTGCGGCTGTCCGGCAATGGGATCTCCGCCAAGGCCCTTGGGTCCTAGGGCTTATAGTCCCCCTTAAGTAGATAGAATATGGCTTTGGGTATGTTATAACTACGTAGATCCCCATATACCCCATATTCTATCTACTCAAGGGGGACTCTAGACCAAGAAATTAAAAGGACCTAGAAAGCCTTGGTCGTATCTGTGGTGAAGGCCCGCTAAGCTCTAAGCTTCCGTGTTGGCGCTTGCCTAAGTTCCCCAAAGGTACATGCAAAAACCAGCCCGCAAAGAAGCTCTTACACATGTGTTGGACATCCAGCAGATGGGGATGCTGGGATTAGAGAAGACCTGCAAATGGCATGGGTTCAGGGCAGAGCGCTTGCATGAGGTTGCGCCTTTGTCATTGTATGATGAGGCACACAGGTTTCTCGCTGAACAACAGTTGTAAGCGAGCGTGCGTGGTGGTTTTCGCAAAGCAGTACTCAGAGGCACCCGAAGAATTTTGGTGGATATCGCGCTATGTGCTGCTTGTGCTCCCATGTGCTTTGCAGTTTTTGGGCTGAGGTTTCTGGGGGTCTGGGTTGAGGATGTCTTGCGGTTGAGGTGCAATGAGGCATATCTTAGCAGAATCACAGGCTTCTTCTGCACCAAGGGATGCATAATATCCCACTCATTCAGGAATTTAGCAAGGGCAGGCCTGGAATTCGGGAAATTGTTTCCATCCCCTAGATGATGATAAGAAACATACGATAATGATTACGTTTCGGGTCATGACTGAAGGCTATTCATATGAGCCAAAGTCTAAACTCCTAGTATCCCCTATCATAGGGTTTAGGGTTATGGGTGCAGACTCCTAGTATCTCCCTTAATAGCCCTTATTATAGGATTAAGGATTTAGGCTTTTGGGTCTAAACTCCTAGTATCCCCCTCAATAAGCCCTATAACAGTCCCCTATATAATCCCCTATATAACCCCCCTTTAAGGAGTTTGTATGAAGCTGATCGCAGCCATTATGGAGCAATTTCCTGGAGTAAATCAAGCGACACAGTTGGTTCAACGAACCTGTGCCTGGCAAGTCATGGGCCCTTCCGCTGCCTATAGTTCCCCTTAAGTAGATAGGATGTGGCTTTGGGTATATTATAACAAGGTCCCCATATACCCCATATTCTATCTACTTAAGGGGGAATATAGACAAGTACGGAATGCGGGTAGCTAATGGTAGCACGCTCCTGTTTGTAGCTTCGGATGAAGCACCCTTGTACTATTAGAGTGCTGCTCTGGACTTTGATGGGTTACTTTGTCCAGATACTGCACCACAATCAACAGGAAAAAGACATGAATGTAGCTCGAGATAGAGAATTTGATTATATACAGGTGTCCCGTTGCAACCCGCGATAGGAATTGCAGCACTGAGCTGTTTATGGCAGCGACCCCATGTGATCCATCTTCTGGCAACAAGCCTCATGTTACCCCAAACTGCAAACCCTAAACCCTAGAGCCATATAATGTACTGCAGCAGGAAAAAGTCCGCAAGAAATTAGAAAGGCAAAACTCATATGTATATCTATATACATATAATTTAACAGCCCTTGCAATGGTAGACCAATATGTAGACCGCTACTGGCGGGTTTATGTAGGGTTAGTGAGGACTAAGAGAATACATGTTATAGGGATCATGCAGGGATCATATATCCTATTCCCATAGCCCCTACTAAGCGCAAGTAAGACTTATTGTGGGGGCCTTCATGGAAATCCCATTGTCAGGCAGCGAAGGAGTTGGTCGCACACCTCTCAAGGTGGGATCATACCCTAAACCCTAAACATGTTTGGTGGGTCTACGTCTGGTGTTCCCCAAGGAGCTATTGCTGTAAGGGCCGTAAAATGTTTGAGGGCTGTTTGAGGTGCCACATACCAGAGGTATAGAAGGAATCTCGAACCACTATATAGATACTTATTCATGCTTCTACATTACATTGATTGTCTGGTGCTTAAGTCATCGCAGGTCGGGAGGCAGCTGCAACGGATTCAGCGTGTCTCTGGTTAGTGAGCAGGGTATGAAGCAATGGAAAAGAACATGCAAAGCACCATGTCATTGGTAATTATATATAATAAGGGCTCCTTAATTGCTAGCCAGAGGTAAGTCAAGTGTCGGGGCAGGGGTACGTGATGGGTAGAGGCTTACTTTTTTTGCTTGCATAGCGGACGATGAAGAGAGAAGAGCGTTATACGCAGATGCTTGAGAATGAGGAGCCAGAAGCACGGCTTTCGTTCGTCTGAACGAGAGACCAAGCCGACATAAGCATGCTGATAGCCATGCACCTTGCAGCCGCTGCTAGCAGAGAGTGCTTGGACTGTGACTGCGTCGTCATGTTTCATGTGCAGCCTCGCATACCTAGCGTATGTTGAATATTCCATCCGTACAGCCTTAACCTTGCTTACCCCTTCGTCCAACCTTCGCCCCGCAAACAATCGTTTCCCCTCGTCATCAAACGATGTCTCCCCCCCGACAATATGAAATTTTCCCGGACCCGAAAACATATTTAATATTCGCAGGGTTATTTATTGAAAAATGATCGGGCTGCCTTTAACTCCTTCTAAGCTCCATGGAACATGTAGAACTACTGAATAAATCATTCAATTTGTTACAGTAATTGATAATGCAATACTTATCCAAATGAGAATTATTTCCTTCATCAAATGAATAATTACTTAATTAACAATTCCAGAACCCCCTAAGTCACTACTAGGTGGCCCATTTCAAAGAAGTCTGCCCTTTCAAAAGTGCTCTTCCGGATTGTTAGGCCACTGAATTTATAGATTGATATTAAGGGGATTTAGCCGTAGAGGAAGGGAGTATTGACTTTACTCCCTAAACCTTGCCTGGGTTTGTTAGATAGCAACTGTGTGCTCAAACCGTGAAGCCAGGATTGCACTTTAGGTCTGTGTGGGGATTTTAAGACAGAGGGCAATCAGTTTCTGGCGGGACGATTGAAGGGGTGCTTGATAAGGCTCTACTGGGTTGGTCTATACAGGCTGCCATGGCCATGTATGTAGGTGTATCGCCGCACACATGGGTTCTGCTTCTGCTGCAATCCATGCTGTAGGAACCCTAATCTGAGTACATGTTACAGAGTCGCTGGCCGGGCGAGAGGGCTTTTGCATACTGATCCCATATCCTCGCAACGCTGATGTGGTAGTTTCCCTGAATAGGGAGGCCCGCACATAGGCTCCAAAATGGTATAACCCTTAGTATAGTGACCGCCGAAAGGTACCCCTAATTTTGGGCAACCTCCATCTAGATCCGGTGCGATGTTTCTGAGGTCACAGAGGATGTCGGTCTGGGTGTGTGCCGACATGAGCGTGTATGCAGACACCAAAGTGCATGCTTGATGTACGGTTTTTCAACATGCAAGTAGATGTTCTACCCAGGTGGTTGTCAAAATTATGGTTCCTTTTTTGATCACTATTATAATATGGCACCTAATTTTTAGGATACCCAAGAAGGGATCATAATTTTGACAACCACCCACATGGAAGCCTGAATGTTTCAGGAAGTTCACCGGCTACATTTTTCCCACTGAGCCCTACTGCATAGGTAAGTGTAGTGTATATCTAAACCCGCAAAGAAGGTAGAATTACAGCCTTTTGGGCTGTTTTTAGGGTTTTGGGGCTATTGTTTTACATACTTTTGGGGTGAAGGTATGATCCATCCCAAAAGCTCGTTGCTGCATATTTTTGTGCTTTGTCGTACCCATATTTAGAAATCGGCATGACTCTGTGCTTACTGTATATCTCCTCGCACGCATATCCCGGAGATCCCGCAGGGACCCCAAACCCTGAACCGTGAAAACCCTAGGAGTCCCTCAAAACAGTTTGTATGCAATTGCTCGGAGGGACACCTGCCATCATTTTCGACGACTCCTTGTAAACCACTTAGGGCCCCAGATTATCCACTGTTTTGCGATGATGACCCACAAAGGCCGACATTTTGTGAACACCCCACCCGCCACCTACATGCACCCAAACCCAGGCCCTAAACCTGAAACAGCCCAAGTTTTGCGACCCTAGGCCCTAGGCCCTAAACCTCTAAACTCTACACCTAAAACCCACAAACCAGGCTACCTGCCCTAGACGCAAGGTGTGACCGCCTGTGGCGACTCGACTTGGACCTGGCGGAGGATCACCTCCGGGATGAGGCTGACAAGGAAGGATTTAGGGTTTAGGGTATGGGGTTTAGCGGGTTTAGGGTTTGGGCGTGTTTAGGGTTTAGGGGGCTTTAGGGTTTAGGCCCCTTAGTACTGAATGTTCCGCCAACTAGATCATGATACTTTATTAGAGTATGCTAAAACTGTAGGTAATTTGGGGTTTAAAATTTGAGGTTGTGTTTGGGTTAAATGTCTTCCGGCAAGGTGGAGCACGAGTATTCTCCTACCGCAAGGTCTAGGACGAGGAAAACAGATATCGCAAATCATGCTGCTTTCATGTTCCAACTGCCGGCCGGTCTTGTAGAAATCAGAAGAATGCAGATGCGAATGGCTCATGAAATAATGCAATTGAAAGCAAGCTGGCAATATATTTGGCTTTCCAGAATTTGTGGGTGTGTTTTCGGAGGTCCCTGTAGGAAGGACTATCGATTTTGTGGGTCCATCTTGTGGTCTCCCAGTCCCCTATTCATGGAAATGCTGTATAGACGCTGTGGGAGGAGGTGCTTGCAAATATACCTATACATATATGAGCCATAGTCTAAACTCCTTAAAGGGGGCTATATAGGGGAATATATAGGGGACTACTGTAGGGGATATTGAGAGGGATACTCAGAGTTTAGACTCTAGCTCATATAGATAGATGTGTATATATATATATGTGATTTTGACAGCTAGAGAAGAGGGGCTTGCTGGAGGGGTGCAGATCGGGGCATAGAGAAGGCATGAGGAGAAGGGAAGCTGAAGCTTGTTCTTGCTCCATAGGGTTTAGGGTTTAAGGTTTAGGGTTTATTAGGGTTTAAGGGTTTAGGTTGGGGTTTGGGGTTTAGGTTAAGGGTTTAGGGTTTGGGGTTTAGGGTTTAGGGTTTGGTGTTTGGTGTTTAGGGTTTAGGGGCTTCCTCATACACCCCCAAAGTTCCTCTCATTAGGGTTACCCTGCCCAATATGAACAATGGGGGGCTAAATGTTGTTCCATGTTAGTTTGGGGTAGGGTGTGAGGAACCCTAGGCCCTACACCTTACACCCATGAACCAATACCACCTTCATGATCATTTCAGGCAGCATCCCATCCTCAAACCCCACCCAGATAATCTTCGCATGGGGCTTGAAGCATTCCGACACACCAGAATTTCAGCACCAAACACCTATATGGGGGTTTCCCAAAATTAGGGGTATCCATGTAGGGGTCCCCATAATAAGGACTATAGTATTTGGGGTTCTATATTGGGGTCCCCTATTCTGAGAAATTATCATATGTCTGATGTGTGACGCCCTATGGGCGCAAAACCTTCAGCCCAGAGCCCCCACCTAAGCCCTATACACACTGATGTGAGATAGGCCCTACTATAAGGGTTGCTCTCAAATTTCTGCACCCCTTTTGGGGTATATATTATATTACGGCACCTAGTATCTAGGTGTACCAAAATGCGACCCCAATTTTTGGAACTACCCAGCACACCCTGCTGTACATCCCAATGCCGTCAGGGTGCCGCAAGAGGAGAAGATCCGTCCTTGAGGCTGTCTGGCAAATCGGTTGAAGGTACCCATGTGGGCTTCGAAAACGCGTGAAGCACGTAGTGAAGACGGCCGAATACTTACTAAGACTATCCCCCGAAACTCCTGGCGAAATCCCGAAAGTAACAACCTCAAAGCTCCGCTC
Organism: Symbiodinium pilosum; assembly: GCA_905231905.1. NCBI lineage: Eukaryota > Dinophyceae > Suessiales > Symbiodiniaceae > Symbiodinium > Symbiodinium pilosum. The sequence continues at coordinate 8,571 of CAJNIZ010002164.1, read as the reverse complement.
TGTCAATTCAGGCCCCTACAACTGGGGAATGTATGATTCGATTGTCATATGGAGGAGTAATTCATGTGAGAGCTCCGAGTAGAAGGAGATTGCTCCTCAAATGGGGCTACCCCTAGAGACGCTAGTCATGCATGGGATCGCTTTGGGAATAGATGGGCCGGATAGATACGAAGTAGATAAGGCCGCACAATGGGAATTTGAGGATCCGTTTTCCGCTTGGGGATGTTGCATTTTGTGGCTTAAGCTTTGGGTTTTTTTGCTTTTAGAGTTCCGGATTCACGAGGACGTGCATGCAGGGGCATGGGGAGGTTCAAACAAAAGCTGGGGACTTTCAACGGGAGGCCATCTCTTCTCATACCTAAGAATTTCGTGGGGATACCAGGGTGGACTACTAGACCTTGAAGGCCCCTTAATCTACCTTATGTCTAATAGCCCATACCCATACTGGTATGGAAGCATGTTCGAGGGACGAGGCACCAGCTTTCCGTTGAAGAGTCAAGTAGCAGTTCGAACTCGAGAGATCAAGTTTGTACTTGTAGCTGAGTGAGTGACCTGTAACACTTGGCGTACATAGTCCTACGCTATGTAAATTGTTTAACTAGGAAGCTCAGCTAGGTAGATATCTTATTAATAATCCCGATAGACTCCCTAGCACGGAACCCCATGGTTTCAAAACATCAGAAGGGAGGGCTGAATGTAGAAACTCGGGATTTGTAGGAAGATGAGAGCATTCATAGGGATAAACAAGGCGTAGGTTTGTAGGGAGGTAGGAGCATTCACAGGGATGAAAAAGGAGTAGGGCTATAGAGTTTAGTGTACATTGGGATATATGCTGGTGTGCAGGCGGATCTAGGGCTTAGGTAATAGGGAACCGCATGGAAAAACAACATGGAGCATGAGCTGGAAACTGGCTTTATACAGGAGTTGCTATCATAGCAACCTTTACAGGATTGTAGCATAATACATGCTATTGAAGGGCCATTCAGTAGCTCGCTAGTCGTGGCCTCGAGCTGAGGATCGCCTTGAAAGTGATTGCGTAGCTGTTCTCCTGAACTGAACACTGCTTGTGATCTGCACCGCCTGAGATTCTTGTCGGCATCTCAGACCAAATCCGAGACGTGACTGTATTTCGGGGGCCCGTAAAACCAACCTTTTTATAGTGCGCCTTGGGACCCCCGCTCTTCTCTGACCAGCTCCTGCATATTCCCACTGATGCAGCCCTCAACAGCCCGAATCTTGAACCCTAACTCCCACAGCCTGAGCCTGAACGATGTTCATTTCAAAAACGTCTCTCGCAAGCTCTACAAAACCACAACCCCCAAACCCGAAAGCTGTCCTGCAGGGCGCCCTCGGACTCCATGCTGGGCTTCGGTCCCGTTGGCTCCGCAGGAGTTTCGCTGCTAGCCGAATACCTGGGAAGGCCTCAGAACGTTCGGCTTTAGGTCCCCCCTTTCTGGGGCAGTAGTGGGCCATTCCAGAAACCGCTTAACCTTATAAAACCACCTCCAAAGACTTTAGTCCTTATCTCAGGGTCTCTCAAAAGGGAACTCTTCCATTTAGAGCACCCTCGTGTGAATTTGAACGGAGATGGTGGGAATAAACGGACAGCAGGTTCCCTACATCAGTAAAGTAGTATGGGTCCTGATTTGAGCCTACCTAACTGACGACCGTGGGAACAACATATGGGACCGCCTGGTTCAGAGTTTGGAGACATGCGCGGGATTGTGGAGGTGCACACAAAGTTTAGGGTTTAGGGGTTTAGGGTTTAGAGTTTAGGGTTTAGGGTTTATGAGGGTAGGTATGAATCGGGTTGTTTGGGTTATATGTACGGCATCAGGGCCAAGACTCGTAGTTCTTTCCCTTCCTCTGGCGTTAGAGACCCGGGGGGGAGATGTGCCGTATTTTGACTCCAAACCCCTTGGCTCTTGGGGGCGCAGGTTTTTGCTGTTTCTTACGAACCCCGCCTGAATCTTTCAGCACTTCTGAAAGCGCTTGACAAAGTTGCCAGAATGATGAAGGGATGATTACTCTTGCTCCTAAACCCCTGAAATCTAACACCCTGAACCCTAAATCTCTAAAACCCAAAACCCTGTTGCTCGTGACCATAGGGATCAACTCCCCAATTCCCAGCCAAGCTGACTTCTGAGGGATGTTCAGGTGGGTAGTTGCCCCACATAAGCTTGCTAGGGGGATGTAGGCATTCTGTAGGGATTATATGTCCTTCAGCTTGAAGGGGGTTAGCGTGGAAGATGGGAAGGTATTGTATTGGGATCACACTCCCTTATTCCGAATTCCGGACTAGCCACCGGTAAGTAAGCCTTACATAGCCTTATATACCTTCCATTCTTCCCCTATACGCCTACACAGGCTTTATGTAAGGCCAAAGATATGGGTAACTTGCCACCTGACAATTCCCCAGTAAGTCATTCAGTGTTGCCTTAAACCGTAAACACCTAAACCCTGAACGCCTTAACCCAAAACCCCTAAAGACCTGAAACCCATGGCAGGCTGCAACAACTGCAATCCGTGGTGTTGATGCCCAGCAGGGCTCATGCCGAGGCCGGATTGCTTCGAGCTTACTGAGTTTTAGGGTTTAGGATTTAAGTCTCAGGGTTTAAGGTTTAGGGGTCCTATATGCTTTTTGAGATGCTGGGATGTGATTGCACAAATGGTCCTCATTTCTTCATTGTGGAATAGGGATTACGTAGAGGGCTTAAGGGTTTCATTTCTTCGGGGACCACCTGCAGTGCGGCGGGTGGTATGAACATGTGCTCCGTCCCCGGGCTCTCCAGTAAGCCACTTTTCTCAACATGTTGAGCATTGTAGGCTCTCATAAAAACTAGCTGGTGCAAAAGGGGATTCCCTTTTTAGTCCTATTATAACATATTATAATATACTATACTACATTTTATTAGAAATATACTGTAATTTGTTATAATAGGGTGACTGGGGAATCGTAGACAGGGAGTTCGGGAGCTGCTCTGAGTCAGACAGGAGCTTCTTGCAACCATCAGGCTGTATTATGCTGATTGCCCTGCGACTTAATCATCCCAATTTGGAATTTCCCAGGTATCAGGGGTCCAATGTGTCAGGGAGACAGTCTATCCGGTTGAAGTTTGTCAGGCTGCAGGCTTTATATCTCAGGTGCACGGCCTTGTTTGAAAACACCCTAACAAGGGCTGCAGGTATGCTTGCGCACGCCTACTTCAGAAGCCCAGCGTGGTCCACCCGTAGCCAGCCATGTGTAGGTACGTTTTCTGACCAACATGGACCCTCTACTGTAGAATCTGTAGAAGCCTGAAACATGACCAGTCTTACTCCCAAACAGTCCTTAGTCTTATGTACTGGTATAAGTATACCCCACTTCGTTCAGGCTTTAGGGATTAGAGTTCTAGTAGAGGTATACCCCATTAAAATATGTAGCCCTTCCCCCGATTAGTAACGCGGCGTCCCTCGAAGAAATCCTCCCCAAAGCCTAATCCCTAAACCGCAAACCCCAATCCCAAAAAAAACTTTCAACAGCAGGCCTCTGCTGCGAGGAGGAGCAGGCAGCCGATGCGTTCACACGGTCTAGGGTTTGGGAGTTTAGGGTTTAGGGATTTAGGGTTTTGGGGGTTAGGGGTTCAGGAGCGTAGGGTTTGGGGTTGAGGGTCTAGAGGTTTAGGGTTTAGGGGGCGGGTTGTTTGGTATAATCGGCTATCAGACACTACTATTCAGGTTTAGGGCTTAGGCCTTAGGGTCTCCAAGGGGTACATGTTGCAGATCGTATATACTTGGCCCCCAAAGTACTCATATGGGAAACCAAACCCTGTGCGCCGTGAGTATATATTGTATATATACTTGGCCCCAAAGTACTCCTATGGGAAACCCTGTGGACCTTGAGTATATACTGCATATATATATAATATGCATGTGTGTGTGTGTGTGTTTGTGTGCTATGTTAACGTCTACATGGACCCAGGGGTATTTTGCAAATATCTATCTGGAACCGGATGATTTCACGTACATGATACTTAGACATAGTGCTTTACCAATATGACATCAACGAATATAATACTGAAAAGGGTTAGAGATTCTTGGGTTTCGTCGTGGGGCTCAGGGCTCAGAACTTTCAGCTGGGGGCTAAAGGACTTAGGATTCAGACCCGAAACCCTAAACATGAACGGTTAGCGAAAAACAGCAATCCTCAGCGGTTTCAGAGCTGTACCCCTAGGCCCTAGGGTTGTGCCTCTGCTTTATGGGATCCTTTTAAAGCACCCTAGCTAAGCAATGACACTGGTCCATAGAAAGCCTATTTTGGGGTCATGTTGGGAAAGGCTTCTTGGGGTACGGCCTGGGGTGCAGTCCTGGAGCACCTAGCGAATGCACAATGCAAATGCTCATAGGGTCTAGGGTTTGGGTTCAGGGCAGTTCAGAGTTAGGGTCGAATTGTCTTGGAATAAGGGTGACATGAAGTATCCCTATAAAAAACAATAGTAATAATAAAAGTAGGAATGATAATAGTAACAGAAGTACTACTGATAACAGTCAATATGCGTGGATAGTTGGATGGCTTAAGTCGTAATACCAATGACCCTGCATCCGACATGGTAATGTTAAGCTATGTTAAGCTTACTTTGCCATCCTCGACGGTTCGTTCCGACAGTACGCGCTGAATGTAGAGATGCTCTCAGTTCCCACAAGGCAAAGCCCTTCAAGACACGTGTCAGCAAACAGTTGCTGAGTTCTGCCTGCCAAAGGCCTGAACACAATCCACTTCCTTGGCTTCAGCTCCAAGAACTGCGAGCGTAGAACCTTTCCAACAAACGGGATACAATTGTGCCCATGTGGGTGGTATTGACGATGCTGAGCTGTAAGCGCACTTGTAACCCTTGCGCGCTGCATGGTCCGCAGAGCACGAAGAACGTCAGGCTGTCGCATCTTGACTGCCTTCTTGGCATAGGAGAACTGTTATCAGTCTGTCGCTAGGCAAAATTAGATTTAGAAGGGGCTGAGATCTCAAAGCACCTCCATTTGAGAGAGCAATAGGGCCAAAACCGTGGTAGTGGAATCCTGGGCTCTAAGGAAGATTTGGCAGTTTCCATAAAAAGGGGGGTGCAATATAGATACCAAGAAAGATATTGTAGTCCTCATTTTAGAGGCCCCCAACAAGGAAACCCACTCATTTTCTGAAGCCCCCCAGGCAGGCTTCTATTCCGAGAGCTCTCTAAGCTTCCTTTGCTCAGCTTGATAGCAAGCACATCCAATGTCCTAAATCCCAAGCCCACAACCCGTGGGCCAGACTTATAAAACCTTGCACTGTTACACCTGAGCCCCAAGTCCCATGTCCGGAACAAGTCCTAAACCTCAATATGACCCCAAATCCATCAACGCTGCAGCAACGTGCCTCCGTGGCACAGGATACACGTCAACGGCACTCCGGCGAGTGATTCCCTGGTCTGAGAACCGTGCATGAGGGCTGAGGACAATTCACTGCCCAAGGCTCAGTGTCTATTAAAAGCAATACTAATAATGATGATAACTCGGGTAGTAATAGTAGCAAGAGCACAGGTCTTGTTAGCAACAATGATTGCAAATATCATAGAAAATAATAGTAACTCCCCTTCCCCATACAACTCGCCGTTCAAGCTGGTGTCTTCTCAATACTGGAGGACATGTAGGCATTTGCCATCAGGGTGTGTTCTTATTGGGGGAAGCGTTTATTGTTATTACATCCTTTAGTGCTGCAGAGTGAGCAAAGCTTTTCGTTCGGGGCCTAGGGATCAGGGTTTAGGGCCTACACGGTTAGGGTTTAGGGCTTAGGGGCTAGGCCCTTGTCATCTCGCTTGAGCTTTCTTTCTGGAAATTCGATTGTTTACTGTCGCGGATTCGCAAAACAAAAATGCAGTTTAGCCGGCCTGCCCTCAATAACACTCGGTAAGTCCACTACTTACAAACAGCGGTAGTCACTGAGTTGATAGCCCCCCCTCAAAAAATATATTAATACGATTATCCCTCATACTCACCATTGCTTATGGCACATGGGGATTTATAACCCCTATAATAATCTCCTATATAGCCCGCATATAAACTCTATGATAGTCCCCAACCTCCGTAAAGTAACATTTTTAGTGCGCAGGAAGGCTTGTGCCCTATGTAGCGGTCCCTAGACTCAAATCGCTCATCCCTTTAGGGTTTAGGGTTGTTTTTTCGTCTAGGGTTTAGGGTTCAGGGTTTTTCTGGTTTAGGGTTTGGGGTTCGGGGCTTAGGGTTCAGAGGACAACCTCACCTTTGGCCCGGAACCTTCAGCGCCAAGTCAGTTTACTTCACTACTTGCCCTGGGACTTAAGACCTTAGAAACCTTCAGTATGGCGCTTATATATCCCCTCTTCAAACCAGTTATTACCCCCTGCCACCTACACTCTGAACCCGGTCTCCAGAAATCTTTATGTTTGGTCCTTAGAGCCCCGGGTTGGCCTGATGTGGGCTATAATTTGAATAAACTCCTCAAAGGGGGTTATATAGGGAATTATATAGGGGAGTATTAGACGGGTAAGAATTAAGGGTGACCCTAAACCCTAAACCACTAGGAATTTAGACTATGGCTCATGTGGCTCCGGTTGCCTCAAAGAGGTCCGGAAGCCGTGCCGCGCGAATCGGAAAAGTCTGCCTCAAGGGGCTGAAGGTTCAGGATGTAAGGGGTTTAGGGTTCAGGGTTTAAACTCAGGGTTTAGGGCTTAGTTTCTAGGGTTTAGGGTAAGAGGTATGCTTTACGGTTTGCCCTCGGGCTCCAGACGACCCCAACTAGGCAATATTTATTACTAAGTTAACCGCCCAAACATATTTCGGCTTATAGACTTTGAGACCCAGGGCTGGTCAGGGTTCGGAATTTACGGTTCAGAGTCGCGGCAAGCGTCCGCTTTGGGCTTGTGCAGCTTCATCAGCATGGGGAGAACAACGCTTGGGGGGCTAGGAAGGCTCAGGAGTCGAAAGCAGCTTGCTTCCTGGATGTATTTTGTTTTTTTTTAGCTGTGTGGCTTCATAGTGTTTGTGAGCCCATCAATTGCTTGTTACCTTCCGCATGACCTGGTGGTCGTTTTGTCATTATAGAAACGGTGTTGTTACTGCTCCTCTTCTGCATGTCTGCACGACGAGCTGATGCGCGGCAGCCGCATTAGGATCATTTTGCATGTTTCTTGTCCTGCACGCGCTGCCGATTGCGTTGCATTATCGATGAGACATGTGGTGCATGATGCGTTGCTATGCATTGCTCAAGCTTGTTTGAACAGCCATGCGCTTTCGCAACCTGTCAACGCAGTGCATGGGGCCTGAGACACACAGAAAGGAATCGTACACGTTACTGGCACCTTGGGAGCACATACCTGCCCAAGCAATTCCAGAGGGTCCAAGTACCAAATGATTGGGTACTTGAGTTTTGGGTAATAGAAATTTATAGTACAGGTTTTGGGGTGAGTACGTATATAGTCCCCTTAAGTAGATGGAATATGGCTTTGGGTATGTTATAATGAGATCCCCATTTACCCCATATTCTACCTACTTAAGGGGGACTATATGATGATTAGGAACTTGGAGCCTAGTGAAGGGTGATGTGCTAACGGCAGCATGGACGACACCGACGACCCTTTAGGGTTTATAGTCCCCCCTGAGTAGATAGAATATGGGGTATATGGGGATCTTTGTTCTAAGATACCCAAAGAGCAATATTCTATCTACGTAAGGGGGACTATAGGGTTTTCAGTTTGAATGCGCAGCTTGCTTTAGCTGTAGACCCCTGCTTTGCCACTTGATCATCATTTGGGCTTGAAGTCGAAGATTGTGAGTTGGTGTGGCAAAGTCCGGAGCCGAAAGCCCTTTAATGCCATGTATATGAGCTATAGTCTACACTCCTGAAAAGGGGGTTATACAGGGGATTGTATAGGGGCGTATTCTAGGGCTTTTTTGTAAGGGGGTGCTAGGACTTTAGACTATCGATCATATGGGATTCAGATATATGGGATTCAGAACGGGTTTTGCATGAGCTGAAGGTTAGAAGCTGCCTAAACCCTAAACCCTAAATAGTCGTTGCCATTTTCTTTTCCATCATCCCAATACAAGCTCAATATACCCCTAATTTAACCCCAATAAAACCCCAATAAAACCGTAATTTAACCCCAATATACCCTTAATACTATCCCAATGGGTACCTAAATCCCCTAATTTCGTGACCCTGGCAGTGCTGGGCTCAATGCCAGATTTCCAGTGCAAAGCAACATGCCACCAGACCACTCAACTTTTATGGAGGACATAGGGATTATAAAGGGGGTTATACAATGGTTATATAGAGATTACATAGGGATATGTAGGGTTTAATGGTATAAACTATTGGGGATAATGAACTACCATCTAGGGTACTTAGACTCCTTGGTGCTTGAGTGACTAGTGTACAGTTCAAGGTAGAAGCAGATATGAAAGTAGAAGAGCCACGGAACTAGTTTCCCCTATGCTACATGAGAGCATGGCTTCCAAAGCCAAAGGCAAGTAAAAAGAATCCAAATCCCCACTTCGATCCGCAGACCTAAACCCTAAACCCTA
>CAJNIZ010002162.1:0-26936 GCA_905231905.1 Symbiodinium pilosum | reverse complement strand
GAGCTGGACCGAGCACAGGAGGACAAATCAGGAGCCCCTCTAGAACCAAGACGACGATCTTTGGACTGGCTCTGGACTGTATCATGTACTTGCTTTAAGAAGGGCTTGTGCCGGAAGGCCCAGGTATTCTTGTCAGAACTGTTGAGAGACCGATCAGCACAGCAAGCTTATGTCAAGAGTCGACCAGCATACTGCTGCTGGATCCGGCGTATGCATTTTGCCAAAACCGCAGAAAACCTTGGCCTAGCAAAACAAATTTCCTATGTCCATCTCTCCAGCTCCCTGCGGCTCCTTGTAGTCCGTTTCAAGGGTGTAGAGAACTTTCAGGCCGTTGGTGCCAGCCTTGCATGTCTTCGCATCAGTGACCTCCGCCTCCGACAAGGCGCGGTCCCAAATGGCGAAGCGGCTGATCTCGCTGCCATAGTAGCGTTCCAGCGTTCCACCACCGATGAATATCTCACCATCGACTCCGGGATTGTTGCTGCCAGGATTATAACTCGCGCTGGCAATCTTTGTGCCGTCCACATAGTAAGTAATCTGCAGAGGGGTGCGCAAGACATGTCAAACGTGCATTGGACTCTTTCGCAACCTACACCGGAAACCACGCCGGCCGCCTGCTGGGTGGACTTCGACAACACCAGGACAATGTGATGCCACTTGTCGTCCCACCTTAAAAAGCTGTGCACAAGCTAGTCAGCAAAGCCTGACCAACTGCGTTTCATTGCTGCATCTATCGAATTTGCTGCAATACAAAAGAAGTTGCAGCTTCGAGGCAAGTCGGGTCCTTTGTCACCGGTATGGACGTTGCTGCCCGCACAACCAAATATGTGGTGCTGGCCAGATGGGCCCACGAAGATACCCACAGCACGACGTCGGTGGGAGCTGCTGTAGGTGTTGTCGTTGAACTTTTTTCCGTACGTATGCATGAGGGCAGTGTTTGACTTTGGCTTCTCGCGGAACTTCATCATCACCTCCCAGGTCATCCCGTCCCCTTCATAGAGCTCCTTCCACAGGGACGTGACCTGACCGTTCTGGCGCGTGAGGAACCTCAAAGCGTCTTGGTCTCCCTTCCAGATCTGCGACGGAGGCGATGCCTCAAATTGCATTGGTTGCTTGGGAACTGCCTGCCCTACCCCCGACAGCCGCAAAAATGCTGGGCTCCAGGCCCCTTCAGAGGGTTTGCACAACCCACCGGCAGCAAGACACTGGCCATTCCTGGGCTTGGAGTCACGCAGAAACGCTTTGTTTTTGTTGAGTCCCGTGGCTGCACACTTTCTCATTGGTCGTTATGCAAGTGCTGGGGCTGACAAAATGATCATCCTAGGCACGTGGTGATGGCACACTGAATGTAAACGTTGCCGCCTTCCATGTGCCTGGAGAGGACTGCATCAGTGAACAGCCACTGTCTACATGTCCCACTGGAGCAAATGCTGTTGCACAGCGACACCCGTCCTTGTGTAGTGGTTTTCGCACGCCTGCTGGGGAAGTCTCACACCAGAGTGGGTCCCCAAGTAACTAGTACTTTTATGATGGCTTCCCTTTCCTCTTCTTGTGCTAATGCAAAGCAAGTGGACGACACTACGATCTAGTAGAACCTCAGCGAATCATCCCGGATCCTTATCATGCTTTGCGAGTAAAGCTGACTTTGCAATAGGTGACAGGCACAGTAGGGAGGTGGAAAATCAACGCAGGCGTTATTGCATGTGAATGCTGAAGTTCAATGAGACACCTTCTGGAAAACGTCTATTCCGGAATCATCGTTCTCTCAGCTCAAGTCAGGCGCCGGAAATGTCCCCAAAAGCCAATTAAGGGAACATGCCACTGCACAAGACATCACTGTCATTCGGTATCACTGTTGCTATTGTACTAATACAGAAATTAACAATAATGTCGCAAAACTCGTAAATGCAAAACATGGCCCCAACTGTCAGGTTGCCATCACAAGGCTCTCAGCTTAAGTAAAGATTCTGCACATCTGCAACTCCCATGCGGACATCTTCACCGAGTTCACAACTTCTAGGCTGCTGTAGTAGAGCATGCTCAAACTCAACTTATCTATGGACGGCCTGCATACTGGAAACATAATTTGCAATCATGGCTTTGGAATTTCGGCTTAAGGTTTCGGACTCAAGAAGCTTAACAATGAATGTGATTCTTTTCTTGAGTGCACGCAGGGATGACGCTATACCACACCAAAAACTTGAACGGCCCGCACCCCGAGCCAATCAAGACTGATGGTAGCAAATTGTTCGTTCACATTTCTCTGGGGTGATCACGCAGTTGCCACTCACATGCTCCCACTGAACCCTCTAAACACCTGTACCCCATGATAGTCCAAACAAAGAGGCAAACAGCGCCTGTCGCAGTCGCGCGGGGTCGCTATCAACAATCTCGTCGCAGTGCCAAGCATTCTTGGTTGCTGTACCCTTGCAATTGGCCACCTGTCGATTCTCTCCAGGTAGTCGCAAAAGTAACAGTACTACTACGGGTCGCTAGGGCAATGGTGGGTGGCGATAGCAACAGCAGTAGCAGTGGTGTTGCTAGTGGTGTGTTGTTGGTGGTGTTGGTGGTGTTGGTGGTGTTGGTGGTGTTGGTGGTGTTGGCGGTGTTGGTGGTGGGGTAGTGGCGGTGTTGGTAGTGGTGGCAGAAGTGGTGGTAGTGGCTGTAGGGGTGGTACTGGTGGTATTGGTGCTACTGGAATACTGGTGGTACTTGTAGTATTAGTGGTGGTGGTAGCGGCGCCGGCAGTGTGGTCGTGGCTGTGGTAGCCTTAAAAGGTAGCGGCAACGGTAGCGGTAGCAGTACCAGTGGCGGGGAGGTGATGGCCGTGGTGGCGGCGGTACTGGCCGCAGTGGTGATGGTTGCTTGTTGTTGCTCCCGCTGCCACCGACGCTGCTGTTGCGCCGTCGCCGCTGCTGGTGCCGCTGCTTCTGCTGTTGTTGCTGCTGATACTCTTATGGCTCCCCACATGGCACGTTAACTAACACAACAGGGTGGCAATGCAAGGAGCTAGGAAAATTGGCTGATGTCTGCACAGCACACCGGTCAACAGGACGCAGGAAGGCCAGATCGGAAAGCTCGGACTAGCGTGCCTTGTAAGGATTCTACGCTATAGAGTTTGTTTTGTTTGGGGGAAGGTGTTCGACACCGTTTGGAGGGTACCTATCCCACAATTCCAGTACAAAAGCACGCGCTGCTGCCTGTGAAGAGTCACGGTCGGTTTCATTGACCCATGTCCAAAGCTTTGCTGCGTCAGCGCCCAGCAGGAGGACAACTGACAGCGCCAACGCCTGCAGGCTGTGAGACTTGCAGCCCCCCTACCCTGCCAGCAATTGTCCAAGCGCAGCAGGGAGCCTGGCGCAGAAGCAAATTTGCGCTTCGAAGCTGCATTTGAATCGGACCTCTAAGTCATTCCATTCAGGGCACTGATTTGAGCCAGGCCCTGCAGTGCATGAATGGTTCTTGCGACAATGCTATACTCAGTATCAATGGGACAGCGCAGCAAGGGTGAGCCCGTCGATGGCTTGAAACTACCTTCTTGGGGAGCTCCTCATTTCTTGGTACTTCATAGGGATGTAGGCAGGGCACCTGGGCATGCGCAAGAATTCCAGCCCCTGTATACTTCACAAATTCCGGCGTCCCAATTTGGGCTCCAACATGTTGGCAGATGTTCATGGATGTATCATCCAGCAATTGAAATCGGAGTTGAGGGGCCAACCCTGGGCTCAATACTTTCTGGCAGATCCTTTCAGATCCAGGATGTTTTCGTAGTATCAAGAGAATATGTAACTCTTTCTGAGACATGACCCAGCTGCAGTTCGAGGCCCTGACCAGCATCACCTGCAGATTGCACCTGGTGAGCATGTTGTTTCTCCAAAAATGGGAAGATCTGTGGATATTGAAATTCGCAGAGAATCATCAGGCTGCCATTTCAGAATCCTACAAGGTCTACTCCAGGACCGTGGGACTTGCCAGCTCAAAGGGATATGAACTCTGTGCCTGCGACTACCTGAGCTCCAGTGCTATGGCAAACACAAAAAGCGGCCCAGAACATTGTAACATGAGTTGGAACTTATGCATGGGTAGTTCACAGGATGTGCTACCGGAAACATGCAAATCACTGCTTGCAGGGGGATCAAGGCAGAAGCATGTGAAATACATAGACAGCCCAGTCCTTGGCAAAACGTCCTCTGCGCATCACAATTTGCTCGAAAAATGCAGAGCAGGTGGAGAGGACCACAACATACGACCAATTTAAATGTCAAAAGATCTGCATGGGCCACCTCCGTGCTGAACAGCGGGGTACGAACAACCAACACTGATGTTCTCAGACATCTGTGATGCAGAAACAATTTCTTCACGAATGCAGATTAGGCGGCTACAAGCTGATGCGATTCACTGACCACACCACTACCACACTGAAATGATTGTCCAAGCAAACCACGAGCTGGGGGTGGGGAGGAGCTGAGCAGGAGATATGCTGCGACCGGTTGCAGGCGCGCATGTGAGGTGGCGTCAAAATTACTTGTTTGTTCTCTCTTGGTTTTTGAGTTAGGGCGCCCCCTATCGATTTCCACGTTTTGGGGATATTCTCTTAACCATACCTTAAATGAATTAAGCCTATAGTTTTAGGACGTCCCCTATCGATCTTGGGGATTTTTGCTTAACAAGTACCGCCTAGACGAAACGAAGTAAACGGTACTTTTGACCGCGACTCATGTAAAGACAACCTCAAGAAAATCCTGTTCCCCAGCCATTTCCAAGCCTCGTCCTGACGCCCTTGGTCTCGGACATGTGTTTGGCCGCGCATTTTTAGTCCTGCTGCCTCTATGATCAGGCTATGTTGTGCTGAGATGCTTAAGCTGCAACCCCTACTTTGAGATCCCAACGCCTGGGGAAACTGCACTACTGACACTGCAAAGCAGTCAAGCTGCCCTCAAGCATGAGCCCGCCGGTGCTTCTTTGCAACGAGACTTCAACGGATCTGCTTAATTTCAAGCCTGGTGCGGCTTCATGCAAAATCCCGGACCGTGGGGCTCTTTAGAAAATGGTTGACACTCACGGCCAGAGGATTTATGCTGGAACTCATGCAAGGGTTTACTGAGCCTCTGGAATGCTGCGACCTTTCTCCTACTGCTGTGATTTCTGTTCTGCGGCGAACTTTCTTATACGGCTTCTGCAGCGGTCAAGAGTCTGTCAACTGCAATTTCATGCCTCCACATCTGTCTGCCCACTATCAAGACGTTGGAGGCAGGCGTTTGACTGAGAGCTTCGGAAACACTCGGGATCTCAAGGATGCGTAATATTCATACCAGGATCCATTGCGAGGTTCTAGAATTCATTGCGAAGCTCCCGCTGTTTGACTACATGCTTACGTATGCGCTGGTTTGAGAAAGACCCATCTGACACCAGCCAACAACCGCAAGCACTGGCTTCACAGAAGCTGAAGCCCTGATTCAAGTTAAGACTTAGCTGCATGCTTCTGCATTTTTGTTTGCATCGTGGTCTCCCCACCCTGTAACGACACGTACCTCATAAAGCTAAGTCGTGTGTGAGTCATGCCTGCAAAAAGCAGATCAGAGTTGCTCGCCCACTTTTTGCTCCCTGCCTATCTGCTCGCAATCAAACTACCAGTTGCACAGTTTACTCCCTGCCCCACAAGCTTCGAACAAAAAAACAGCATTGAAGTTCATACTCTATGAACGCCAATGGCATCAACATCAGAGGGAGAGCGTTACTCAAAAAGGAATCGCCGCGAAGACTTATCGAAGAACATCATCACTACCTGTGAGACTTTCGTGCGGCGCTTGCATGGGCCTACGGATGCATCATCCACGTCAAGAGCGCTCCCATGACGAAGCAGCTGCCAAAGCAGATTCCGGCAGCGGGAATCCTCAGTGGCAATTTGTGAGGAATCCTCAATAAGGGAGTCAGAGTGGCCGCTGTCGAGTCAGTGCGTTCATGAGAGCAGTTACTATTAGGCAACAGAATTGAACCACGCGGAACCCCTACTACCCGGTGCGAGGTGCTGGTCCTAAGTCGGAGGTACAATACTCCCTTTTGAAATTCGGGGTTCATCGCTGAAGATACGCTTTGCTGACCTTGGGATACGCCTGTCCAGCTTTGAAAGGCACCCCGCATCAAAGCTGGTCGTTTTGGTCGCGAGCTGCCCAACTGTCAAACCCTCAATTCCTGCCATATCGAAATCTTGAGCAGCGTCCCTGTCTTTCCAATCCATGTACGTACGCCTCCATCATCTGCTGAAAAGCCCTAACGTCGAGCACCAAGGCGCGTGTTCACGTCCATCCAAACGGTCCAGCAGGTTCCGTTGAAGATGGGTCTGCGCGCGCATGCACCGGAACGCAGTTCTACATGTGGAGGTAGAGGGGGGAGCTATTGTCAGTGCAGTTGCGCGCTCTACATGCCACCTTTCAAACTCTCCGGGTGGTTGCAGCTTGGGGCCCGTGATCCTGGGAATGCTGGATGGGCCTTCCATGGACTTTGCTGCAGCAAAAAAACAATCACGGGGAGCTTATGCTGGGGGTTCTCAACTGGCACGGTAGGAAAAAACATACTCCTGCCCAATATTCTCTAAACTTTCCGAGGGCAGCTGTTCAACAAGTTAAGTTGGACAGGTTCTTGATTTCAATCTCATTGACTGTCCGACATGCAGGTTCTGACTTACAGTAACTCAGGGGTAGCCCTTCGCCTGCGAGGGTGTAGCATGGCCTTACACACACAGAACTGCCGCCTGCTCGGTGTGTGCTTGCTGCCACAGAACCACTGCTTGCCGGAATGCTCAGGGATATACACCACCGGATGAAACCTGGGCTCGATTAAGCTGCCTGAGGAGGCGAGCTTGGAGTTGAAAATCATTCATTGCAAGGCCGAGCACTCTGCAGAAAAGGTTACTTACCAGGCGACATGTACCTCTGGCACACCAAGTCGGGAGAGGCAAACCAGTAATTGTCTGGCTCTTCTAGCCAACAAGCTTGTAACGTCAGTGAATGGTAGCTTGGGTCAAAAGCACTTCTTGACCCATCCAGCTAGGAAGGCCCACGCTCAGAACAACCCTCGCCAGGCCTCACAAACCATGACAAACCCAAATCCTCAACCTGAAATCCGCGACGCTGAAGTGATTCAACCTGAACTCCCCAAACCCGAAAACCCCAACCCTCAACGCTGGAATTTTCTGCAAGCCCAGTCCGCATCCCTGAAGCTTCTGCCAGCCGGCAGCCCTGGAACCCCTGGGACCTCCAGAGCGAACAAACCCTGAACCCCCTAGGCATGATAAACCAATAAAATGGTCGCAAACAACCCTTGGTCAAGCAATCTTTGGGTGAAGGCAAGGGGCTTCGTGTCCTTGCAGCCCACTTGGTCGCACCAGGGCTGGGGAATGGACTCGCCGCAGGAGCACCAGTGGTAAACAGTGTCCTTCTCCACCTCAGTAAAGCTTGGGATCTTGAGGCCTATGTACAGTCAAATCATAACGCCTGGAGACACCCTTGCTTCGGCAAAGCCACATGCTCGATGTACGGGCCCAACTTTGGCGAGAAGGGCACAGGCTCATAGGGAAACCACCTGGCAGGGCTTAGGGCTTTGGATTATAGAGTCTAGGCTGCAGGGTGTAGGGTTCGAGGTGTAGGGTTTAGGGTTGAAGGTTTGGGAGAACCACCTGAGAAGAACCTGAAGCATGCAAGGGCAGTGCTCAAAGTGATGGTCCCTTTTTTATGCAAGTAACATAAAGAGGCTCACAAAAAATGAGAGGGACAAAATCAATTGCTGCTTCGACTGTTGACAATTCTGGCCTGCTATTAGGACCTGCACGTGGACAAGTCTATTTTTTGAAAGTAGCCATGGGGACCCATTAGCCGGTTGTGAATTGGACTTTCCAGCACGGCGAGCCGGACAAAGGGTTTACAACATGTTGAGGAAAGAGCAAGTGACCCCCAGCCTGCCTGAGAGCAACAGCTGTCAACTCAAAACAGAACTACTACCACCCTAGGCAGTTGTGTTGTTTTCGGCAAAGCTCTAAGTAGAGAACAAGAGGGCCAAGTTGCACTCTGCAAATGACGTGCAGTCGTACTGCCTTTGAAGGTTCACATGCAGCAGACATGAGGCAGATCTCTAGGTGTTCTAGGAAAAACTGCAGCGCAGCTTGCCTGATTGCACTGGACAAGGGTTACAGGGCAGCAGTTATGCCCGAATTAACTCTCACCGGTAGACGATGGCTCCAAGAAGTGCGTGATAACGTATAACACCCGTACAGAACTGGAGGAAAGGTACTCAGCCCTACATCTGTAGGCCTGAAGTAGCTCCAAGTTGGGCCCTCAAGCAGCCTGTTCCACTGCGAGGGAATCTTTGGAGCGCCGTTCTTCTTCGAAACCTCGTAGCCTGCTGCCTCCCACTCCTCGGGCCTCATGCAGGCTGCGAACTAAAAGGCAGAAAATATCTTCTCGAGGGAGATAAGAGCAACGCGTGACTGAGGCCCAAGGGACTCTGAGGAAACTGCAATGCAAGAACTGAGCAAGTCTAGCTGTGTCATTTGCCCGACATGAGATCCCAGCGTGATCAGGTCTACGTAGTGATACCTGAACCCCCAACAAGCCAAGCCAGGCAAACAGCGGTCGCACGCTATGGGCTGGGGCACTACAGTATTACTACAGTATCCCCCATTCCCCCCCCCTGCGGCAGATCTGAGATTGGGGCGTAGAGGGGATGAATGCGCTGGTACGAGCTGCAGCGGCTGACGGAAGCCTTCAGCGGGGGCTCTTGCACGAAGGCGAAACAGTTTGGCGGTACAAAGAGCTACGGGAGAAGATTCCTAGAGCCGGGGGAATCGCCTGCAACACACGAAACGGGAAGCTAGGAGAGTACACTTCCTGTCATCAGCGACTGCTCGTGCGGTCACAAGTCTTGCTCGCACGAGACGTTATCAATGATAGCCAAATTCCAGTGACACCAGTAATGCGTAATGGCACAGCGTCAGGAAAACATAAACGCTTCAGCTTGTACTCGGCTGCGCTTACGTGATTACTGTGCAAGCTGATGCAGTGCAGTGACACCTCAAAACCAAAATCAGCATCCAAACCCTCAACATCCCAACGAAACTTCCTAGTGGACCGCATTGGCCCCGGACCGGGAGACCGCCAGCATTCGACCTTTCGTCACGGCCCTGGCAGTAGACATGTGATCCCCCAGATGCCTTTCTTTGGGGTTCTCCAGGAGTTTTTGCAACCAAGCCCGGACATTGCCGGAATGGCTAGTTTTGCACAGTACTTCGGACCAGCATGTGTAAAGTGATATTTGGACTTACGATGCAGCATGCCAGTGGGCAACCTCGGGCACTAGGCGGGCTGGTTGCAGTGTCGGGCCAGGGTCTAGGCCCCGAAACCTGCCTCATGAGCGACATGGCTAAAGCAATGTCAGGAGGGATGTAGGCGACGCCAGCTTACGTAGAAAGCAGGTGCCACGATGGTACTGGACCACCCTGAACCAGAACAGCGGCCAGCATTCGGACATTTTGCTTGAATGCTCTTGAGGTTTTATCACATAGATCCATGACCATTATAGAGCAAAGGAGCTTCTGCGAAGTCAATCCATAAGGACTCCCTGCTCAAGCTAGAAAAAATGATGCTAGGAGTCGGCCCGCAGGGTACTTACAAAAGCTCGTCTCACGCATGGGAATCCCTGAAGCATCCATCAGGTGACACTGTGCCGACTGAAGACAGCAGCACGTTTTGCAGCGCTGGCAGCGTCTGTGCGCTTTCTGCATGGGTGGTCGTCAAAAGCGAGGTAGGTAAAACAACTTGATGGCAGCTCTCCTTAGGATTGCACCTATCGCCCCCAACGCAAGATATGATGCAAAGCCTCCAGCCAGCTTTTCAGGATCTGATGCAGCCATACTTTTGACAACCCCTCCTGGGTACTGCTTTGGTACCGCCGCATTGGGCTTGAAGGCCCCTTCAGGACACATGTACCCTCGGTCTGGCACTTTAACTGGGTGATGTCAGGGTGCACCTACGGCCCCGTAGGCCTTGCCTAAGCAAGGAAGAGTAAACAACTCCGAAAAATTACAACTGTTTAAAAGGAGGGGTGGTGGCAGCGGGGGTGAGAATTAGGAATTTCCTAAACCTGGTTTCATCTTTGTAGGGAAGAGCTAAGTTAGGGCTTAGGGAGTTAAAGGATTGCCCACACCGAAGTCCAAACCCCTAGCACCTATCCTACTAGGGCGAAACCCTATCACCTATCGCCTGTAAGCAATAGGGCGAACTCCTATCACCTAGCCTAGCGCCTGTAACCGCGAGGGCGCAACCCTATCACCTATCGACTGTAACCACTGCGGCGAAACCCTTCACCTATCGCCTGTAACCACCAGGGTGAAACCCTATCTTTAACTACTATCTATCCATCTTAAGCCACATACCTCAACATACCCTCAAGCCACATGTCAAAATTCCAAGTTCTGCCCTCCCGCCCACCCCCACCCTCAAGAGAAAAGGAAAATAAAATAGATATTATAGGAACTTCCAGAGGTGACCCCCCCACCCCCCGCCACATTCCAATCGCCAGGGAATTCCAATTCCGAAAACTACACGATAGATTGCGTGGTCCATGAATGTTTGCCTCACTGATGGGAAAAACGCGCAAAGTATCGTTCCACAAGGACACACGTTATAGAGCCTCATGGCAAGAAGCCTCAATTCAAGGACACAACACCCATGTTAAAGGGAGCCTCCAGAAACAGGAGCCGAAGGCGCTTGCAGCACTGAGTCATCGCGAATTTCGGAGGACTCCAGCACTAGCAAAGTTTTTCGCACGCGATATGCATCTCATCCGCCACATATGCGAACACTTACAAGAACTGTTCACCCGAGCCATCTCCATGGTCCTGGTATCAACTTAAGGCGGAAACCAAAGAGCTATTGAATTGCGATGAAACTGGTTAGCTTGATGTCTATACTGGGTTGATATCATCTGCTACCGCGTTGCGGGAGTGTCACTCTGGCTATTTGCCTCTGGACATTTCTCATAATGAAGTTAACCATAGCTGTCCCACTTCAGGATCAGATAGGGAGACAAGCGCTGGCAGAGGCCCCGGCAACGCAGAACGTAGCGCAGAAGATGCCAGAAGTCACCATGACGGAAACTTGAAGGGCTACTTGCAGGCTGAGGATCCTCATATGCGGACTCCAGCTTCAATCACTTTCTGCATGTTCGAGTATGGCTTTCGTCTTGGAAGCGACTATGTCAAGATGATCCTGATCTTCTGGGCATGCCGGAAACGCGGGCCGCCCCTGTCCAGAGAGGCCCTCGAGGAAAAGGTACCGGCAGGAGGACGCCGCTAGCCACTTCAGGGATTTGGAATGATCATGCTGGATAAGACGCCAGGATTCAAGATAGTCAGCTGGATAGAAGCATGCGACGTAGCAATCCAAAACAAAGATCCTGACAATCACCGAAGACGACGAGCTCGGCATGACTCAGAGGTCATCGAAGTCGTCAAAGGCCTCGACCTCATGTTCGCGCCTCGGCATGCAGAGCACGGTGACTGCAGCTTGCAAACACACAGTCACACACAAGTATGTGGAACAGTCAGCAATTTGAGCATTTGATAGTAGAAGCAAATCTCCTAAGCCTCTGTCGATAGCGGCGTCTGTCCAAGACGCTGCAGGTGACTCATCACTAATGACAAATACGCAGTTGCTTTGAACACGCGTGCATCGGACTGCAAGCCACCCACAGCCCTTCCACAACCCACACGTGCCGCAACATCTCAAGCATCGAAGGCTGAAACCTCTACCCCCACAAACCTCTCATCCTTGCCAGGCTTTGCCTGGAATCTCCTGGCTGTACCCGCGCTTCGGAGTGCTGTTAGCATGGCTATCAACACTGCTATTCTTACAAGCAATTAAAGGCCATGTTCGACGGTACAGTCACCCTCAAGTAGATGGAATATGGTACTCTCCGCCAGAATCATAAGAAGATCTCCATATATCCCATATTCCTTCCACTTAAGGGTGACTATTTAGGTGGACCCCCCACCAAGCAATATTGAGTGTAAGGAGAAGTGGCGATCATATTAGGGTCCTCTCATACTCCTACTATACCACTATAACAGGGTGGGGGTCCACCTAACGTATATTCCTGAACCCTATTATAAACCCTAAACCCTATAAACCCTAAACCCCTAAACCCCTAACCCCCTTGAACCCCGAAACCCTAAATCCCTCAACCCTAAAGACCCCTTGAACCCCTCAACGCCAAATCCCTCCACCCTAAACCTCTTGAACCCCTGAACCCTAAATCCCTAAACCCTAAACTCCTAAACCCTAAACCCTCACGCTCAGGCTCCGGCAGACCGGCTTTCATCTCGGCTAGGCCTGAGATCTCCTGACAGTAAGGGGTCTATAAGGTTTACAGGGTTTACGGGGTTTATAGGGTTGATGGGGTTTATAGGGTTTATAGGGCTTATGGGGTTTATGGGGCTTCTGGGGTTTATGTGGTTCACGGGGTTTATGGGGTGTATAGGGTTTATGGGGTTTATGGGGTTTATAGGGATTATAGGATTTATGGGGCTTAGGGCATTTTGGGCCTCGAAATCATCCATACACGTTCTCGCTGATGGTTTTGAGGTGCATGTTTCAAGGTGACCGGCATTTCAGGTACCTCTGTCCTAAACACAGAACCATCTTGTTCTGCTTCATCAATGTGTCTCTTTTTTTTTGGCAGCTGTGGAGGGCAGCAATCTTTTTTAAACGTGCGAATCCTAGGCAGGACAATGTAGGACAAATCCTGGCCCCCAAAGACGGTAGAATGGTTTGCACTTCGCTGTTGTGGAAATGCCCTGGAGAACATGCAAGAGGGGTTGTTGATACTTGGAGATTCATGTGCAGTTAGGCTTGGGATGCTTGGGGCTGTACGTAGGCTGGCGACATTTCTTACATGAACCGCCTGGATCGATGATGAATGGGGGTTTCACATACCTGCCAAAGCCGAGGCCTTAACAACAAACCTCCCAATCAATGTTCAACCAGGCTTCGCAGACATATTGGCCCAGCGTTCATTCTACCTAACCACCCTACATCACAAATCTGGCGGACATTCTCATGTATGCCATTCTGTCCACTATGTCAAGCAGTGCTCATAGGGCCGCAGATCCAACCTCCAGGATCGAGGAATCTGCAATGACCTTTTCCAGGAAGGACACGCCCTCATCAGCATATCTTTGAAGGACCTGGCAAAGGCTGTCTTCTGATCCCTCATCACCGCTCGGTGGGGGCTGCGGTGGGCTGCAAGGACGCGGACGTCATACGACCTCTAAGGCTGTTAATGAGAACACTTTTGTGCTTTCGGTGCCGTGGCATGCTAATCGGTGGCACTTTGACACGGAACCGCCCGTGAAGACCCACTATGGCACATGAATGTGACCTTAAGTTGTTGCTTTGGGCTGCCTCCCTTAGGATTCAGCACAGTCATCTTGAAGTGACATCTGTGGAAAAAGGCCACGCCTGCGGAGAACAGCAAATGCAGCGTGAGAAAGGTTCTGTCTCCACTGGAGATAGAGTATACCTCGGCTCCGGATTGGCTTCCACCATGATGACTGCTTCATATCTGACTGCGCAAGGATCGGAATTCTTGCGGCAGCCTCACAGAAGAAACTCCAGAGAGTGCAACTGCCGAGTTGCTCCGCTGCATAACCGCGAACCTGCGAGGAAGACTCCTAAAGTGATTGAATTTTGTAGCATGCAGAATTTCGTAGAAATCGCTACCTGAGCCATCGCTGACTTGACCATTTACGTTAGGCTGAAATCCTTTGGGCTCGCCAGTCTTCCAGGCCTGGTGCGGCACGCCACCAAGAGGCGACTGAGCCAGACGCTCCGTTCCCGTGCAACAAGGAGCGGCAAATCCCTCCTTCAGCTGGCTTAGGGCTTAAGGTGTGGGGATTTCAGAAGAGGTTTAGGGTTTCGCGCTTTTCCCGAGAAGACCCCAGGACCCTTTCTATATCCTCTACATACTCTATATCTGTCCGACCGAGGAACCAGCACTTTTTGGACCCCACGGGCCTCGTGCTGTGTGAGTGCAGCAAGAAGCTCCACGGCTGTACCTGGGTTTAGCTGTTACCGTAAGGCTGTACGTCTGAGCTGGTAAAGCTCAGTTCGAGCGGGTGGAACAAACAGACACTTTCTGCACTGAGGGGTTACGGCTTCCTTCTAAGATAAGGGACCCGGAGTCTGGGATCTAGCTGTTCAAGGTTCGGAACTGGAGAATGGTTTCACATCACTCGATTACAACTCAAAAAACAACTCCGATAATTGGGCCTCAGATGCTGCTTGCCAGGCCAGAAATGCCGGGCCGCGTGACCGTGCACTGCTGGTCTAAGGTCCTGCCAAAGGAATCAGCTCCCCTCAAGGAGATTTAAGCTGTTGCAAAGGGATGCAAAGGGCTTTGTAAGCTTGTTGGGAGGGTTAGAGCAGGATTTGTATAGGGCGTATCTGGGGGCAGTCAGTCAAGCAGCGCGTGGTTTGAGTGCGGGACAGGGATTCTGCTGATGATGGCTAAGCTCAAAACAGTGTGGGAATTGCTGTATCTTAATGAACGCTACGGCTTTCAAAAAACAACAGAGCTTCCAAAGGGAGCCTTGCTTGTCAGACACCGCCCATAGGTACACACAAGCTTCACGCATACCACAGAGGCGGCGCGCACTCCTGAATGCCAGGGAGTCCTGGGCGTGGGTTGGTCTAAATCAGGGCAGGGTTGTCAGCAGGGTTGTCGGGATGTGTTCGCTGCAGCTCTGCTCAGGGCCTGCTGCAACTTTGGCTAAGCTTTCTGCTGGAAGGCGCTTGCATTCTCTTGCATCTGAAGCTGATGTCCATTTGAAGGTTGTAATCGCTGACATCATACAGGCACGGTCACATGCCATCCACGGAAAGCGGCTTGTGTCGAGCCAGGAGCATTGCTGAGGGTGCGCAGCATTGTCTCGGGATCTATCGCGGCCGTCGACAAACAAGAAGCGCTAAAGTGATTTGCAAGCAGGTTGCCTTGAATTGACAAATGCGTGTTTTTGCAAAATCATAGGCCCGCTTTGGTAGCACCTGGTATTTCCGGTACAGAGGGGACCTAAACTAGCCAAGGGGATGATGGAACCATCTTGTGTCCAGATAACCTCTGAGCTTGTCAGGCCTGTTTCAAGTTGCTAAATACTTTACCGCTCTAGTATCTGAACCCGAAAATCTGGGTCTTGTTACCCGCACTTGGGCAGCACATGGACTAACGCAAGAGTTGTGGAGGCGCCAAGTCTAAACTGGTCAAAGAACTGTGAAGCAGACTCCTTACGTCTGACATCTTAAATTGGTGAATTCCCTGGCTGAGCATTTCAATGCGGTCTATCAGGAAGCCTTGTTTTGATAAATGCCCCTCACCATTGCCCACTGAGCTTCTGCTGGCGCCGTGACATCATTGCAGAAGTAGCAAGCAGCCTCTGCATCTTTGTAGGTCTGCCTGCGGACTGTTCTACTTTCTATCTGCAAGCTGCTGCAAACAGAGGCAGCTTAGGGGGTCCTAGGATGAGAGGATGGGAAAATGTAGGACTTATAGTCCCCCTTAAGTAGATAGAATATGGTTTTGGGTAGATCTTGAAACCGCATATGTAGTGCAGGCGAGTATTGTAGGTAAACAGCAGGTTTAGAATGAAGTGGAACCCGCTACTTACAGGTGAGGATTGAGGACGTAGCATGTATGTCCAAAATGGAACCATAAGCTTCACAAGCAGGTATGTCATGAGTTGCGGAGATTAGCTGGAAAGGGCTACATCGTTAGCTGGAGGGAGCTCGTTTCGAGAAGGGTTCAGGTTGTAGTTGGTTTGAACTTAAGTTCTGCCATCCGAGTCGAAACTCGGAAAATGCCAAACCAAAAACAAGACGAGTCCGACAAGAAAAAGAATCTCGCCGATGCGCCTTTTCAGCACTGTTTGGTGCATCCTTAATTGCTGTTGCAAGCATCCCATTTTGATTCTTCCCAACTAATTTGGAGCAGGTGCCCGGCACCAGGCGGAATACTTGTTCTGCCTTGTTTCAATTTGCAGTCGTGTGATCCTCTGTTTGAAGCATGTCCATGGGATTACCATTACTGGTACTATTATTACTATTCTTACAATTATTACTGTTATTACTATTATTGCTATTATTTACTACTGTCTGAGAAACCTCTGCTGGCCTGGAAACAAGGAACGAGTCGAAGCCCAACGCAACCGTCAGCCCCAACGGTGGCGTGTCCTTCACCTGCCAAAACAGAAAAGCGCACAGACTACAAGGGGAGCTGAGCAGTCCATCAGCCGGAAATACTGGCGACCTAGAAGCCCCACTGACCATGTATCCCCTTCATGCACAGAGCCGGAAGGGTCCTTTTGCTGCGCAGCCACGAGCAAGGATGGAACCCACCGAGACTCTCGGGAGTCCGTCAGCATGCCTTCGCTGCCGGGCTTCTCAAGGGGCTTCCCAGGTTTCTCTCCCCGAACCAAGTCTTGTAATGCGGTTTGTACATAGCAGCAGGGTTATGTGGAAAGCTTTGGAAAGTCCTGTTAGACTGCGGTTGTGAAAAACGCAAATGAGATCATGAGATCCTGAATTAAGTGCTATCAAGCCTGCAGCCTCAAGCAAAGCCCCCCTGCAACTGCGAAGCCAACTGCGAAGCATGACCAGGCAGGCATTCCGTGAACTGAACCCAAGATCCTAAATCTCCAACCCTGAAACCCCGAGGCTCCTTCAATCTAAACCGCTAAGGCCAAAGCTCCCAAGTTCCAAGCCCTACGTCACAAATCTCAGCAGAGATTCACACCACATCATGGGCATCTATGAGCTCCTGTAGCTTGGCCTCAAATCTGGTAACAGCAATAGTAATAGTACTAGTACTAGTAACAATAATAGGTAACATTAGTGCTGCAGAGACTTTGGGGTGTCATAGTTTAGAGTTTGGGTTCTTCAGATGCAGAGCTTCGGGAGTCAGATTTGAGGTCCCGGAATACGGGCACATTTTTTCTGCCAAAGTCACTTTTGGCTCCTATTACAACGCGGCCCCAAATATTTCGGGTACTGTCCAGGCCGCTTAACATTTAAAGGATGGGATTTGCTCACTGTTTCTGGGGGACTGTAGCCCCGGGGACGACCCATACAAAGGGCCCTGAACCTCAAGCATACATGGCATGGGGCAAGCCGCTAAAACCCAGACAACCAGTGCATCGCGATATGCCCTCGATGTCACTTTTATTCTCAAGTGACATCCAACACCCAACCCCAAAACTTCCCCTGCCCGTCACCCCCGAGCTTCAAAGTCTGGAACCCGCTACATCCAGGAGCCCTGGAACACCTGCATTCTGAAACCTCAAATCCCACCCAGCTCTCTGTCTTTGAAATGCCACCCAGAGGCCAGGTTGCTCCTTAGCCCCTCAGCGGACTGGTGCGGATGGCCCGGCATAGGGATGTCCAGCACCACCTGTTCAAGGGTAAGACTTCCAAATTTTGGAAGGCTGTTTGCTGCTGACTTGGATGCTGGTACAGGATGGTACACGAAAAAATCGAATGCAATTTTCAGGACCGCCCTCGCATAGCCAAGTCGAGCACTTGCGGATTGCTACCAAGCTGCATCGGCAACTTCGGCGTCAGGAAGTATTGCCTGAAAAGATGTTGCGAGTTAAGGCAGTTACAAGTTGCAAGGATGGGAACATTCAATACGCTTAGTTGCTGACTCCAGCTAACATAGAAACAGCAGTTGTTTGATGCATAAATTGCGAGCAGGGTTGAGAATACGCGATGAAGCCTCCAGAGACAATGCTGAACATGCCTTCAAATCCGAAACATGGTCATCCTATGTCATCGTTGAGTGACTAAGCATGTGGGGGGAGTGTCCAAACTGAGTAATGGGAATGTCTGACGAATTCCTACTGTTCAACTCTGCTCAACATCTCCAACCGTTTGGATACGTAATTCAGTTTCCATTGTTCCAAACCATGCAACATTTACGTCGTGAGTACGGTCATTTCATGCGCCACTCTCTTCGTCGTTTGAATCTACATTTACGGGAAATGCGTAGATTGCCATTCCGCCTCGACTGCCTCCCGCGCAGCGGTCGCCTGCACATGGGAAAGATATGCCAAGACTCTCAAGTGTACCGCACTCTATTCTACTCTACTGGTAGCATTGAAGCATAATCCTAATGATAATACAATTGTGATTAATAAGCTGCAGTAATGATAGAAGTGTTAATGGGAATAATGACACCAACAAACATACAACTTACAACAACAGCCTTGTTATAGAAACTCCCCATGAGGAGATGCTTCCTTTAGAGGAAGCTGCAAGGTTGTGAGAGAAACTGAAGGCATGCAAGAAGTATGCGTGGATTATCAAATAGCAATTCACTTCTGCCTGTACGTGCCACTTTTCAGCATGCGCGCACGGTCGCATGTCTGCCATGCACCCAAAACAGCGAGAAGGCGCTCCTCTGCCCTGTACACTTCACAGCAGATGGGCGCCTGACGAAGCTTTGGACTGCGCGCTGTATGCATGCTGTGCAGCTGGGGATGACACTGTCGTTAGAAGCGATGCATGACAATCTATACAACTGCACCTGCTATCGAGGTGCACTGTGCATCGCACACTGGGCTGGCAGCTTTCTACGCATGCCGGCGACTAATTGCTACAGTCAAGGCCCTGATGGCCTCAGGGCAAGAGGGTTTGTTGAGATACCGTGAACTCGAAGCTGGTGCAGAAACTGGCATCCTTCTCCAGGTCGTCCTGATGAGGGTGGTCCTCCGAGCGGTGCACCAATTTGAACCAGGCATCCGCAAAGTCCGAATCGAACTTGGCATGATCGGATGCATACTCTTCAACAATCTGGAGGTAGGCTGGATCTGCGATGAGCGAAACATCTGCGGTGAGGCGCATGGTCTTGGAAAACTTGCTCGAGCGGTCGCGGGTGTGCCACTGGTCGTTTCCATACCTTGGCTGCACTGGCATCGATGCACAGACCATGAGTGCTTGTGACCATGTGCCGCAATCCTACCGACAAATCTGTGGTGATGCAGGCCAAGCAGCGGGCTCTTAGTAGGCACCCACTCTTCAGACAGCAGGGCGTCAAAGAAGTCGTAGGTCCATCTCGACGGGCTACCTCCACAGACCCCTCATGCACCGGATGCGGCTCCACGCTACAAAAATGCGTAGGTAGGGGAATCTGATGTGCTGCTTGAAGACAAACAAAAGCAACTGTCCGGATGCTGCCAGGCTGCGTGTCCAAGGGCCCTCGAAACCAGAGGACACTGTGTTGTTACCACGTCCTGCCTGACAAGCCAATGAGCACTACGCAATGCGTGCATCTTCGAGACATCTCCAAACAAAGACCTACGCACTAGTCAATGAGACCTGTGGCTTGGACATGCTGTGATTGTGGGCATCCGCCCTGCTGTCGTGGCCTCCCGCCCAGTACCACAGGTTCCATCCGTGGGTCCGCGGAGGCTGCCGGGCATGGCCTGGAGGCGTCCGCGTCACAAGCAACAGGCTTCAAACCTTCATGATGGCTGGTGTTCGGGCATGTTTAGCATAGCATCGCGCAGGCATGGCCTCAAAATAGGGGCCGATGTTGTTGTACGGATCTTCTGCCCACTTGCTGCCGGTAAGATTGCCTGAGCAAGTACTGGGCGCAACCTGCTCACTAGTTTCTAGCTTTTCTAGCTGTCATGATGCAGACCAGTCATGCATTTTCGCCTCTACCTGTTCACCTTGCTCTATGATCTCTAAGGAGAGCCCGGTGTTTGCACATGCCATGGCTGCGTCACGTCCCAGGTGCAGTTGCCATGGGTCCGACCCAGAGTGTGCCCGCCGCCGATGAGAGCAACGGTCTCGCGGTCGGTCCAGCCCATGCGATCCTTGAAGGTGTCGCGGACCTCCTGGTATGTAATCAGGTGGATGGAGTCTCAAAGGTCGTAGTACAATCATCAAGTCTTAGTGAAGTGCATTGCAACCGAGTCACGAGAGCGCTGAGCCGCGGCGAGCGGTTGTGCACCCAGTAGGGTTTGTAGTCCTGTGAGGTCGTCTTCAGCTCCGGGCCCTCGGGGTAGACGTAGATGAGGCCAACGGAATGGCTAGCTTGCAGCCGTTGCTCAGGCTGCTCGATCTTGCAGCGGGCATGGTCCGTATTGTTCTGCTCCGGCCAACGGAAAGAGTTGGGGCACTCAAAGTTGGATTTGCAGAACTTACTGCCGTGGCACTGGCTCACACCCTCCACGCCAAGTGGGATCGAGCGCTCGCCATTCACATCATCCACACGTCCAAAACAGAACTTATTGGCCGGGCCGCCGCTTGCTTTGATGGCCACCGTGCCAGCAAAGGTCATGAGATCTGACCAGCTGATGTGGTCACCAAACTGCAGCTTCACTTCTGCCAAGAGCCCGCGGGCCTTGTCCAGGTTGGTGTTGTCACGCCACTCATTCTCCGGCCAGTGGCGCTGTCGAGCCCCTTCGCAACCCCCAGCAGCATGTGTATCGTTGATCATGCGGAAGGAGCCGGAGCAGTGCCAGGCCAGGCGTGCAAAGAGACCAGCATAGCTGGACACGTCGCCATCCTGCGGCCCATCCGCTGGCCAGTATGGCTTGGATGTGGTCATCAGT
The DNA here is from genome assembly GCA_905231905.1 of Symbiodinium pilosum. Lineage (NCBI taxonomy): Eukaryota > Dinophyceae > Suessiales > Symbiodiniaceae > Symbiodinium > Symbiodinium pilosum. Next base: position 6,277 of record CAJNIZ010002162.1, on the reverse strand, counting down.
GTTGCGATGGCGTTGTAAAGATGTTCCACATCCAAGGACTGAAGCTTGCGATGGTACTCTGCCTTGCTCATGACCTGGGCATCCGGGTGGTCACCCCGCAAAGAAGGCAAGTCCTGCCAGGCTGGGATGGTGCCCAGATCATATGCGGGGAAGTCGTCCCCCCGCATCTGGGCTGCTCCCACACTGAGCACGGCACAGACCATGGCGCACACTGGCGATGCAAGCATCTTCCCCTTTGCCCTCAAAATGCTACCAAAACTTTTACCTGCCTCGTTGAGCAATCGTGCTGGCGAAACATAGCCTTTCCACATGCCCTAGTCAAGGGTGCAAGCTATGACCACACGTGCATTTCTCGGTCAAGCCACAGGACACTCAACCCCGAGCACACCTTCTTGCGACCCTCTGCGGCATCCCTGTGCGTGAAGAGGCTCTGCCGGACCGGGTTGGAGAAAGAAACCTGCCCAGGCAATCGCTCCCCCGGATCGGAAGAACAAGGCTTATAAACTGAACTGCTCCATCTCTCACAACATGTGGAAACATGTCACCTAGATCGCTGCGTCCACCTGAGAACCTGCTCCTGCTTGTCTATAGAGAACGCGTCTTGAATGCATGTCAGTTTACCATGCTGCTGATATCAGGGCAGCTACTAGGTGCACAAAGTAACTCCTGAAGACTGATTTGCGCATGCGTCCATGCTGGTGGGACCTTTCTCCGAGTCTCCGACATGCACCCCAAAAGGAACCTCACATTTAAGGGCCCTGAATCCAAACGACTGTGCACTTCTCCTGCGCCTTGCCACCATCGACGAACGTCATCCGCCTGGCAGGAGCTTTGCAACATCTTACCGCGCTTCTTGAAGGTTCTTCGTGGGTGACGAAAAGTGGTGTTACATGATGATACATGCAGAAGATTGCACTTACAAGCTCATGTAGGGCACTTACGACCCTGCTATACTCAAGAACACCTCCACGTGGGTAGTTCCCCCACTACACGGCTTAGGTCATGCCGGTGTGAGGGTAAGAGGGCTATATACGGCTATAGAATGGACACATAAGCCTCCTACAAGGGTGTCCACAATGGCGGGGCTTGATGCGTCTCAACCCCCCGAGATCTTCAAGAAAGGAATGAGCAACAGAAATTTGCCAAGCTCAGGATAATCAGGGGCTTATCTTCCCTCATCTTGGATCTGGGCTTCAGCGGCCTTACCTTTGGGTTCCGTTGTGGGCCTGCTGTTGTGCGCGTGAACTGATTCCAAGACCACGCTCCCGCAAGATGCAAGCTCTGAATGCACTCCACAATACGGCTCGAGGGTTTCATATGAGATGTTGGCCATATGTACCATAGTCTAAACTCTTAGTATGCCCCTTAATAACCCCCATAATACTCCCTTATGTAACCCCTACATAACCCCCTTTAAGGAGTTTAGACTATGGCTCATATGCCCAACACTTACCACCAGGCACCGAATGAGTTGGAGCTCAGGAAAGGAAAACTCAAATGGCAACCTCGCTGTCGCCTGCAGCCCCAGCCCATGAGGGCCCTTGCCACGCCACATCCCAGTGTACCGGCTCCCAGAAGTAACACTCTCAGCTCCTGTAGGGTTCAAGGAATCGCAATACTACTGTGATGGCAAGAATAATACTGGTAATCATACAAATGGTAGCAATACTAATAATACAAGATATGTTAATACTCATAATACTAGTACGAGTAACACTATAACACTGAAGTAAAAATGGTGATAACAATGATAACTGTAAGAGCGATGGTACTGTGTACATATATATATATAATTCTACGTTTATGTACTGATCTTTTACTTATTCCCGTAAAAGCAGCAAAGAGAAGTGGTAACCTGATAAGTAGTTTGAGGTGGAGGAGGCTTACAAGTAGAATGTAGAGATTGCAGCAGATGAGGGCGAGGAGCACCGAGGAGGATGGAAGGATGGTGGGAGGAAGGTGGACAAGTTCTCTGGAAGTTCTTGCCGCTGTTTCATGAACTCAGAGTGCTCGCGACATTCTCCTGCTGATGATTCAGCTCAGAGTCGTTAGTTATCCGCTCTCGGAACCACTCCAAACACTCAGCAGCTCCTTCATCCGTTCAGGCTGCAATGATGGCAGCACCCGCCATTGCATCAGCTTGATGTTGAGATCCACTGCATTTGCCTACAGCTCAGGAAAGCTCCAACCAGTTTCACACGAATGGACTTCTCTTCTGCACGTGCTACATCCTGCTACGATGATTGCAGCTGCAAAGCACGTGCAGGCGTGGCTAGAGACTCACGGTCCAATCCAAGGCACAGCAACTGTTTTGGAATCCAGGAAGCGAGTAAGATCTGTGGTGGAAATCTTCCTGAGCATGGGCAAGTCATGTCTGGACATCAATTCTAACGGGACTGCTTACAAGCATTTCGTTAGTGAGGCTACAAACACGCTTAGGCTTGGGAAGAGCTGCAGGGTTGTTAACGTGTTGTTTGACACAAGACCACGCCCGGAATCAGAGAGAGCCTCAAGGCTAGCGACACAATCTCTGCTTAAACTAGTCCAACAAGGATTCACACAATGGGTTGCAAATTCACGCTGACCTGTGTCATACAAGGACGCAATCTGCCGTAATGTGAGTGGCTATACTGAATAGTCTTAGTCGTGGAGATCTTAAACAGTAATCCCATTTCGGTCCAGACTGGTGCAGGCCTGTTTTTGGTTTGGGGGGCGGAAGGTTGGCAAAATTTCAAATCTCCCTCTGTTTGTGCGGATTCTCTGAGCGGTTTTGTCTGGGGATTCCCTATTTGATAATTGGGGAGGTTCTGTCTTCAGCAAAGCTAGGCCCCCTAAGCCTTGCTTAGACGCCGTTTTCGCCTTGGCTCATGGCAATGCACCTGTTCTGAGCTCCTAGACCCTGAACATCCCCACTGCACCCTTAAACCATTACAACTTCTGCTGAGCCAAATCACGACCAACCCGGACGGCACTCTACAGGTATGGAATCCAGAGCCGGCACATCGACGTCGAAGAGCCGCGACCGGAATGGTGCTGAGACAGATGCTTCAAACGGATCCATGAGGGTTCATTACTGCTTAGATTTGTTTTCATGCGCCAGGTAGACGTGATCCAGATCTACGTGTCCATGGTAAAGTTGAAGAGACTGGACAGCCTCTCTAGAATTGGCTCTACGAAAGCGTGAGTATGCCGAGAGCCAGCCATTCCAATCTCAAGAACTATGCCCGCGTCTGAGAACACACCACCACAACCCTTCACACCCCCTCGCCTGCAGCGCCACCATAGCCCTGTGAACCGGCCGCCAGCTGTGGATCGCCTGAGGGTAAGGGTTTCTTTTCTCGAGACAGGGTTGCTCATGGCCGCCCCATTTGTGGGGAGTTAAGGGAGCCTTGCTATCTAGGTGCATAAATATATCAATATATATGGGTATATGTACCCCGAAGGAGTAAACGAGAAGTTCGAGAAACTCCGATATCGCGCAAGATGATAAATGCCCACAGAGCAGACCTCACCTGTTCACTCAAGAAAGGTGCCTGATTTAAGGAGCGCAAAGGAACGAACAAACTGCGACTTCAAAGCGATTCAGCGCTTTGGGGTAGGATCAGGTACCTTCATCATAGCTGGATGGAGACTCTTGTTGGGCTCCTACTTCCCTGACATAAAGCCCCCGGTTCAGGTTCGCTGGGGGCTTCAAACAGATGGCCGCTAAGCCAGCTGGCTAGCTGCTGCAACCCCAAGACTGCCCATTCTGCTTATGACAAAACCCATTGGGGAAACATTACCAGGGTTATATTGGGGTTATGTTGGGATAATGGAAAATAAAATTGAAACTACTATCTTATGTACTATTCAGAGCCATGATGACACACGCATGTCAACACTCTGAGAATGAACTGGTTCTAAAGGCAAGTTCTCCCAGAAACGTAGCGTCCGTCTGCCGAGGGGCGGAAGCCAAGTAAGCGGTGCTTTCCCGGGCGGTAAAAGCCCAAGAGGACCAGAAGGTTCCTTCTCAAAGGCTAGAACAAAGCCCTACAAAGGACTCTTAAGGTTAGCGTCTTTCAGACAGGCTGCATGCTGGTGGACTTCCTGTTGTATAGATGAGTGGTCCTCGCAAGCTACCCTTCCACGAGTCCCAAGTCGAGGCACTGGAGCTGACCTCATACAGCCTGAAATTGGTAAATCGGATCCACAGTCTAACCTCAAGCAGAGTGCAAGGGATGTTTTGTTGCATGCCCTCTGTCTTGAGAAGGCCTTAAGAATGTAGAAGCTCTGACACTCAGACAGCTTGCACATATTGCTATGTCGCACCTAACCACTCCTGTTGGGGGACAACGCTCTCCTCTCTGAAGATGAAGCATGTCTGGATCCTACCCCTAGGCCCTGAATTCTGGAAACTATCATGTGGGAATTCTGATCCCTAATGGGAACTCCGTAATCCGTTTGACATCACTACATATCGGTAGAAAACATGCCAAGCTTCTGCAGTGGCCAGCCCGGAGCCTTCTCAGAAAGCTATGGCCGGCTTAGGATTTAGGGCTTGGTTTTCAGGGTCTGAGCGTTTTAGGATTCATGTTTCTGATTCAGCGAGTTCAGATCTGCGTTTCAAATCCCAAGGTTCAGAGGCTTCAGTTGCTGTTCATCCCTTTGTCCTTCCCATGCTGGTGGCGTGAACATTGGTGTTCTCGGACAAGGCAACAGTAATATGCATGGGAAAATACCATAGGGTTGCAGTGGCATCGTTTCGCTGTGACCTAACAACCTCTGCTCGTGTGAAGAAAGGTGCTCCCACATCATGTGTTGGCTCTGAAACTCCGGAGATTTCAACTTTGGATGTGCTCTCTTATCCCATGTACCATCCCTGGCCTCAACCTCGAGCTTCATGTTACACACTCCTACACGAAGCCTGGAAGCAGATAGGGAAGAAAAAAGGTAGAGGCTCTTCATGGGGTCCAATGCAACACAGAAGCACAGGGGCCATGGTGGAAATTCTTGTATGATGGCAGGACATGGGATTTGTTCAGCGATTCTCTACAGATATGATTTTGGCAGTAGCACATATCTTACCTGGACATTTGCATGAATTTGCTTCTGGCGAGCCAGGCACAACAAAACCTCATGCCTCGCACAGAGCCCTCGGCCCCAAGCAATACTGACGCAGCACAAACGATTCATGTTCAAGCTTTGGCTTTGGCTACCATGTACTACAACCGAAGCGGGAGTATCATAGCATGTCAGGGAGACAAAGATGGCTATATGCCCCGGCTTGCACATCCCGGCCCACTACGCCCAAAACCCCAAGTAGAGTTCAATTGCATTTTCGAGGCATTCCCATTGCACGTCAGCCTCGTCGGAGGCGGAATCTGCGAAAGCCACGATGAGCGACTCTTGGGGAAGGCCCTGGCACTCTCCAAAGGTTAATTGTGACAGTTGGTGGTGGCATGCTAGCATTGACCCATGCAATGTTACACCACGTGCTCTGTTGCGATCTTGGGCTTGAAAGTTAGGATTTCGAGTTGAGAGAGAAATGTTTTAGGAGACAATGTCCAAGGTGTAAGATGGTTTCGGGTTCGGGGCTTTGGGTTCAACTAGCTCAAAAACTTGCATGGGAGGCATGCGATTAATACCTTACCAAAGTTCAATAGAAAGACCACAAGTTGCGCAGTGGCAGTCCTTCAGCTTTGATAGCTCTGCCAGCGGCTGGACGGTCCAAGACCCCTGCAAGCAAACGATGACAATGCAGCGGTCGAAAAACAACAAAAAATGGGGCGGGGGTGGTCTTTGCGGATGATATGTTGCAATCGTCTGAGGGCGCTAAAGGAATACCAGCAATACTCATTCCAGGTTCTTACAGCTTGGAGCTGAGCCTGGATCCCTGGTACTACTGTTGATGGATGAAATCTTGCACCACTCAGGGGCCCTAAACTACTGTAATTCCTAGGCCTTTGGGTACTTAAGGTGGTGCAAGATTTCCGCCATCAACAATAGATATGGCTTTTACTTTTAAACGCATGCCTACCAAAAATGGGGCATCCCATTACAGGCTCGAAATAAGAAATCACACACCTCTACTTCAATGCTCCATAAGTCCCTCCAAAGGCCACAGCACATCAGGGGCAACGCCTGTTTAGCACAAAGAAGCGCAGGCCTCTCCGCGGACTAGGAGGCAAACGCCCGAATGGGTGGAGTCCTCTCCTGCACGCGCATCATATGAGCGACAACTGTTATTTATGGTCGGGGCTAATTGACTCTATTCTTTATCCGTGGTCCCTTATCTCGT
>CAJNIZ010002161.1:14654-26940 GCA_905231905.1 Symbiodinium pilosum | reverse complement strand
CCCCCCCCCCCCCCCCCACCATTAAGGGAGAAAGGAAGAGGGTTTTCACCCTCTCCGCCTTCGGCAACCATCCAACACGCCCCCCAAGGTCGGCGGATAGAATGGGTATTTCAAGCAGACATTTAATATCGGAAATAATTTAGGCCCTTGCAGTACTGAGCTTACTGGCACTGGTGTTCCATCCAGCAAGAAGCCTGACACGCATCATGAGCTGTGTTGTTTCCAAGAAAGCGCTAGGGGGTTGAAACCTCAAACCCACGACTTGCAGGCCAGGCAAAGCATACCCCGTTTAGGATCTACAGTTTTAGCCCAGCTTTGAGTACACTTACACTCGGAATATTTGGGATATAAGTAGAATTCCAAAGTAGGTTTCAACTACCCTGGACAGAGCAGAAGGCAAAGAAGCAGAATGGGACGCGAGGAGGTTGTCAAACCACTGATGAGTTGTGGAGAAGATTTGGCAGGAAGTGGCAGCAAGGTCCTGGTCCCATGCCCTCGCCTCCTCTTCGCGTTCGTCTTCTGGGGGTGCAAGGCTGTATGTGTGGCTGGAGCGTAGCGGCCAACCTATGGCCTGTGTACTTTGTGCTTGGTGTTTCCAGCGCTACAGCGAGGAGAAAGGGACGTGCCGAAGACGCCGTTTCTGCACAAAATGGTCCCGCTCCGAAATCACGTCCTTCCACTCCACCCAAGCACCCATGTTTGAAATTTAATATTAATTCAAGTGCTTTCCAGGTGCCCATGCGAGACTAAGTAAGACTACGCCCCGCAGGCCAGAGGCTAAGTTAGGATTTAGGGTTTTAGGGTTCAAGGTTTAGGTTTAGGGTATTATATTGGGGCTATATTTGGATTATATTGGAGTTATATTTGGATTATATTGGGGTTATATTGAGGTACCCTAAACCCCAAACCCTAAACCCTAAATCGTTTAGGTTTAGGGTTTAGCCCTGAGGGTACGTGAGCACTCTACTTTTGCAGTTGCTCTCCCATCAAAGCACCTACTTGGAGGGTCATGGGGCCTAGGGTTTTAGGGTTCAGAGTTTAGGGCTTAGGGTTTAGGATTTTAGGGTTTAGGGTTTAGAGCTTGGGGCTTAGGGTTTAGGGTTAGGATTTAGGGTCATGGGGACTAAGAAAGTAGGCTAATAATGGGGATGATGGCGGGTTACTATATGGCTTATATAGGTGATTAGCCCAATTACTAAGTTCCCATGTCCCTGCAAAGACATACCTTCAAAAAGCGCCGCTGGGATGTTTGCTTCCACAACATAATTAGGGTAACTGTAAAATGCTCATGTGAACTATAGTCTAAACTCCGAGTATCCCCTTGAAGAACTACCCTTGTTCCCTGTATAACCCCCTATATAACCCCCTTTAAGGAGTTTAGACTATAGCTCATGTATAGTTACATTTGGTTACAGGCTCTAAGAAGGGAATATAATCCCTACGAAAAGTATTTCCCTAAACCCTACAGCCGTAAACAGTCGTTTCCGTTCCTTTCTGTTATCATTACAAAACCCTATATTATGCCCCAATATCCCTCATTCCCTACAAACCCCCAGTAAGTTTAGTTGCTATTGCCGTCGAAACTCCCTAGCATCTCTAACTTCTCAACCACGAGCTCTGAAACGCCTCCAAGTAACCTCCAGACCCTGATTTCTCAGACCCCGGAAAGGATCTAAAAGTTAGATCCCCTAGAACCATGGGGGGATTTATATAAGGATGATATAGGGGTTACAATGGGTCTATATAGGGAATCCAATTCTTAGATCCTCCCAGGGGTCTGGGCTCTATACCCTAGACCCATAAACATCTACCCCTACAGGTAGCGTGGCTAAGTATCTAACGAGTCCCTGAACCACCGAATAAACCCTGAACCCTCGTCCCTGTGTTCGCTGAATGAGCAGGTTTCAGCTGCAGCTGAAGCAGAACGAGCGTTTCATCGACGATGCACAGGCCACCTGAATGTTCTTGACTAAGTCTTTTAGGGTTTAGGTTTTAGTCCCCGAAACCCTGAGCCCTAAACCCTAAACCGTGAATAGCAAGTCTTCAGTAAACCCTAAACCGCGTGAGGCGCGTGGACAAAGCTAGGGCACCAACCCCCCAACATGCCCCACCTGACAAGAAACCCGAGTCCCTTCGAAGCCTGCAAGGGGGTTTAGGGTTTAGGGCTTTGGGTTTAGGGTTTAGGGCTTAGAGTTTAGGGATATATAGGGATATTATCCCAATACTGGTAAATCAAATGGAAAATGAACTGGGACCTGGTATTATGTAGGAGTTGCTAAGGCTGATACTGCAACTCCTGCATGACCTTAGTACAGTTTTCCCTAAGGTTTAGGAGTCTGCCAGGATTTTTCGTATCCACCGTATCCCCTTGAAACGCATGAGGTTCCATGTTAGTTCCGTCAGGGTAAAATCTTCAGCCGCACACCGTCAATCCTGACCCGAAAGCCTACACTTAGGGACCCCAAAGGCCACACTAACATAAGGGCACCAAACATGGTTCCACAGGTTTCCTTAAGTGGTAGTTTTCCAAAATAAGGGAACCCAATATAGATCCCTAAAATATTCGCGCCCTTATTATAGGGACCCCCAAAAAAGGTACCTCTGATTTTGGGAAACTCTAAACCTTATATATCCCTATATAACCCCTACATGACCCCTATATACCCCCCTTTAGAAGGGAACCTGCCCCTAAGTTTAGGAAAGTTCCAAATAAGGGACCAGGATCCTTTGGTAGAGGTGGTTTTTGTGGACCGTAGGGGCATGGCATGTCAGGCTCACATGAGGGATAGTATGAGGGTTTCCAATAACTAAGTGTACCATAATAAGGATTATTGGGCTTTGAGGTCTATGTTGGGGTTTCCCTGATTCCCTAAACCCTAAACCGGCACATATAAATTCATATGTGCCGGTACTACCCCCCGGTACCCCTTGAACTCTTCATCCTAAGCCTCAAATGCAAAGAAGACCCCTAAGAATGCAAAGCCCAAACCCCAAGCGAAGCCTTTAAACCTAGAAGTGTAGACCCTAAACCTAAGATCACTAAAATGGCGTTTCGGGTTTAGGATCTGTTTCGCAGCGTAACCCAAAGGAACTACTAGACATAATAGGCGAATTCTGTCTAGGGCGATTACACTCCTTGGGACTTAGCTTAGACCTTAGACCCTTAACCTTTTGGGATTCCCTTATATTCCTATCATAGGTGCCTAAGGGCTCACCCTAAGTAGGGGTCCTAAGTGCCACGTAGTACAGATAAAAACGGCAGCCAAGCAAAGGTTCTAAAGCTTGTAGATGGGAAAGAACCCTCAACAAAGCTAGCAAAACCTAAAGCCGAAACGCCAAAAGTCTCAATCTCAAAACTTGTAGTTTATGATGGTCTATTTATGTTATACCTTAAGTTCTAAGCCTCGAAACCTGGTACAAACCAACCCAAAAACTGACAAACAAACTTTATAAAAAAAAACGAGGCTCGGGTGGCCAACAGCGAGCGCATCTGCGCCCGGCTGCAGCGCAGCGCTGTGGCGGCTCAGCGGGAGGTTCGGTTTTAGGGGGTTTAGGGTTTAGGGTTTAGGGGTTTAGGGTTTAGGGTTTAGGGTCTAAGGTCTAAGGGTTTATGGTTTAGGGTTCAGGGACTTAATGTAGACCTGTGAGTATGAAACCCCCACCCCTCAAAAAAGGATTATGGTAGGGATCTTGATGTCACGGACCTTGAAAGGCGGGTATTTGTGAATCAGGGTCTACATTACTTGAGGGAGCCTTGAATTAGGTAACTGGGTCCCACAAAGTACCTTTTAGGGACTATATTTAGGGTTGAATTTTTAACGTTTAGGGATTCGCTCGCGGATTGGGGCTGAGGGATTGGGGATTAGGGTTGACGGACCAGGCTTTAGGGATCATATAGGGAGTAGAATTTGGGGTTTGAGGGGACCCGGTTTAGGTTTAAGGTGCTTAGTTGGGAATGGGAACGAGAATGGGAAATACTATTCAGGCATTAACGGTGTAGGGTTCGGAGATTAGGTTAAGCTTTAAGGTTCTTAGAGATTCGAGAATGAGGATAAGGCATCTGCGGATGCCAAGGGCGTGAAGCTGAAGAGGTTGGACGGCGTGGTAGCTCGGGCCAGCTTGGAGAGCTTCTTGCGCAGCGAGGGGATAGCCTTCACACCCAAAGAGGAGCCTCAGTTCATCGATGACTTGAGTGTCCATGCCCCGCAGCAATTTGCAGAGTTCCAGCACCAGGCCCTTGCCGCCAACATCACCCTGGACATGCAGGAGCTCTTGCACAAGCATGAGGCTTGCAGCCAGGGACTGAAGCTGCAAATGAAGCCTCGCCGAGCCTTGATCGCCAAGTCGCAGATCCACAAAGCAAAGTTGGCTGCGCTAATGATATGCATGTGCAGTACGCCATCGGCGTGGGAGACAAGGACCAAGATCTGCAGGCCGGAAATAACACCGCCTCTCATCACTTTAATGAAGGTTTTCCTACGCTGACGTATGAGGGCCTAGGTGGTGCAATGCGCCCGCCGTTGGAGGCTTTCAGAGGCGTGTGGCACGTGGCCAACCGAGATGGAGCAAAGAGTGTCGCTTACTTGTCAGAGACCTTCCGCTTCGGGCCAAACGTGTCTGAGGCCATCCGACAGCAGTGACCCAAGAGCCAGCCCCATACCCAAGCCAACAAGCCTCATCCACATAATCCATATATACCCTAAACCCCAAGCCCTAATCCTGATTAAACCGAAGCTTTACCAAACCGTAGATGGTGACTGACCCAGATCAAGAGATTCTGGGGCTTCTATTGGGATTTAGGCAAGTACCCCAGCAAAGGCTTATCTGTATAAGGCCTATATTATGGGGAGACAATGGGATACATAGCGGATGGTACATAGAGGTTGGAACAGCCGACTTCTAGAAGGCTTACCAATTTGAATTGCCATGTCCCTAAACCCTAAACCCTAAACCCACGCTGTACTGACCTGGGCCCTAAACCGTAAACTCGACACCCTGAACCCTGTCAGTGCTCGGGCATGGCAGCTTTGTGAGGTAGGTCCAGGGTTAAGGGTTAAGGGTTTAGGGTTTAGGGTTAGGGCTTAGGGTTTAGGGTTTAGGGTTTTGCGGGGCATGACGGCGATGGCCACGCTGATGCATACGGTCTTAGGCATGCATGAGAGCATGAATACATCTAAATGCAAGAACCCTTACCATAGGTATTCCTTCCAAAAGGCACCACCTCCCCCCCCGGGTTTAGGGTTTGGGGGTTTAGGATTTGGGGGTTTAGGGGTTTAGGGGTTTAGGGGTTCAGGGGTTTAGGGGTTTAGGGTTTAGGGTTTAGGGTAGCCTCAGTCCTAAACTCTGAACCGTGTGGGTCTCAAGTACGTCGAGTACTTCTGCACAGGTCATTGGGTTTGGGATTTAGCAACCCTAAGCCCGAAACCCTGAGCCCTAAACCCTAAGCCTTAAACCCTAAACCCTAAATGAGCGGCCTCCAAAAGACCAAGACCCAACCCTAAGCCCCTAAGCTCTAAATGAGCGGCCTCACAAAGACCCTATAAATAGTCCGCACACAATGCCCTTGAGGTCTTCGGATTGTCTCTCCTCCCCGTGATTTTACTTCCAGCCAAAGGTGGTACCAGTACATATTAGGGGAAATCATTCGCTAGTTTGTGGGGGGGGCTCAACTGTAAGCCATAAACCTAAAACCCAAAAATAATACAGCAGTTTCGTTTCCCCATACACATCCCGATATAACCCTGCCCTAAGGAGCTTATTCTTAGCAGGAGGGGATTGATTCCTGGATTTTCCGAATATATCCACCACAAAGGCATGGCGGAAAGCCATGGGCTGGAACCCTCAGCTCTAGCAGCCCAAAGCCCTGAGCAGAAAAGCCTACAGCCCTGCAACCCGAAGCCCCAAACCCCTAATCCCAAACCCTAAACCTTAAACCCCAAACCCTAAAACCTTAAACCCCAAACCCTAAAACCTTAAACCCCAAACCCTAAAACCTTAAACTCCAAACCCGGCAAAGCCAGGGTGAGGCTGCCATAGTGCGGACAGAGGTGGGAGCGTGCTGTGCCCATCACAAGTTTCAGGATGTGGGTGGTTGTCAAACTTATGGTCCCTTTTTGGATCCCTAGTATAATACGGCACCTAGTATTTAGGGAAAAAGGGACCATAATTTTGACGACCACCCATATAGGGTTTAAGGTTTTAGGCTTTTAGGCTTTCAGGTTGAAAGGTTTTTGGGGGTTAGGGTTTAAAGTTAAGGCTTTTAGGCTTTCAGGCGTAAGGGTTTATCACAGGTTTTGGATGGTTTAGGCTTTTGGGGTTTTGGGTTTTAGGGGTTTAAGGGTACAGGGTTTAGGCTTTTAGGCTTTGAGAGTTCAAGGGTTTAACGGCCTCAGGATTTGGGGAACCTGGGGCCACCATAAATCCCCAGGGCGTTTAGGGTTTAGGGTTTTTTGAGAAGCCGAAATACAGCGAGAACTCTCAGGGCTTAGGGTTTAGGAATTCTCAACCCTATGCCAGGGGATGTTTAGGGTTTAGGGAAACACCAGTCTTCTGGGTTTTAAGGTTCAGGGTATTTTCCTGTGACATTATCTGAACGGAGATATAGGTTGTAACCCGGTGGCAACTAGAGTGTGTTCCTACCTAGGGTAACCCAAAATTGCGAGGGCCATGATAGAATGTTGACATGTTCTGTCTACCTGAGGGGACTATAAGGTTTGAAGCCCTAAATCCCTAACCCGTTGAACCCTAAACCCTGCAGCCCTAAACCCTAGATCCCTGCACCGTAAAACCCAAGACTCCTATAAGCACTCAATCCCTAGAGCTTAGGTTTAGGAGTTTATGGTCAGGTTGGGCTGTTTCAGGCGTTGGGTCTGGTGCGTTTGAATTGAGGATGTGCGTGGTTTAGGGTTTTGGAGTTTTGGGTTTAAGGTGTAGAGCTTGGGGTTGTGCAGTACCTGGTAGCTGACTGGGTAACCTGCCGTGAGCGCGTTCCCTGCCATGCTGCTGGCATTCTGTCGCCAGGGGACCTGCGGATTTTGGGGTACTCGTGGCCGTGCCAGCGCCATATTCTGGACACACGGCGCCAGCCATCAAGGAGCGCCAACAGAGACCAAACCTGTTGCAGCCGGGCCTCACACAACACCCCAGAGCCACGGATGGTGCCTGAAAGGAGGACCCGCAGAAGAGAAGTCAATGAGTGCCAGTGACGCGCAGTTGGGCATCTGTAACTGTGGCCCGCCTTTATCACATACACCGTCCCGAGACCTTGAGCCGAGAAGCTTGGGTAGCAAGTCCCCACATGAAGGCCTGCGGCAGCCGATGCAAGGGCCATTGTGGCAACTGAAGCAAGGCATGAGATGACACCGAAGGACATCTTTCTAGCTGGACCCTTCAAGTTCGTGCTTGCATCCACAAACTGCCGAGATGCCCTACAAGTGGGGCAGGTTTAGGGTTTAGGGTTTACTGCGGTAATATGTGTTCCGAGGCGGGAGAGCACCGTCAGCTGTAAGAGACCAGTTGCTGTGTGATAAAGGACCGAGAAGTGCCCTGGGCCCACGGGTTTGGCTACTACCCCTCTCCCTTTTCCCCACCAGCCCTGCTGATTTTTAGGATAATCGGGGCTGGTTAGGCCACATTACACGGGAACATTGGGGTGCAGTCGAATCCATGAAAGTTCCATTCCCAAGGACAACTTCAGGATCGTTAAGAGAGAGTTCTTAATTAGTTCCTATAAAAAGATTTAGGGTTTAGGGGGAACCCTATTACTAAACTGACGTCAATGCATTCTTAGCAAATCTTGCAGGACCTTAGTATACCATGAGGCCCGAGTTCGTTGGGTATACAATGTTTACGGTCATGCAGGATTTTTGGCATCAACCGTAGTACCTAAGAGGGCCCCTAAACCCTAAACAAAACTGGAGAGTTTCCCGACCCAACAAAGTCTAGGCTCACAAGTTCTGAGATTTGTGCGGGCACTTGACTTGTCCTTGAAGCTATCAGACAAGACGCTGATCCCTAAACCTAAACTGGGCTGCCATTAAGGAACTTCAATTAAGTTACCACAATATGGGTGTATGGTAAATAACAGGGTTTCCTTATCAAAGTAATTTAAAAGAAAATTTCCTTAACAGCGACCCAGTAAATCCTGAACCCCATATGCTACACCTGAAGCTTGACTTAAACACCCACGACCTTCAGACCTTTTGAGACTATGATCCCTTGAGCAACGAAAACTCTGCAGGTGACAACGACCTCACCCGATCTCACTGAAAATGGCGATTCATGTCAAGAATTCCTGAACCCTACGTAATCCCTAAATCCTAAACCCTAATCCCTAAACCCTAATCTCCAAAAAAAAAGCTTCATGCCAGGGGTCGGAATCATTCTGACCTCCATTCCTAGAAGGTCAATACATTCCAGAAGTGCAGAGATTTTTTGATGGAGGAAATCTTGCACCACCTTAAGTCCCTAAAGTCCTAGGAGTTACAGTACTGTAGGGCCCCTAGGTGGTGTAAGATTTCACCGATCAACAGTAGTAGGCTCAACTCATAGCTCAATATTCTTTAGTTAAATTTAATTTAGGGTTTAGGCTTTAGGGTTTAGGGCTTAGGGTAATTTCTACAGGGGGGATTTATGGTCAACTGGGGTTTAGGGTTTAGGGTGGGCTTATAGCGCTGCTTACCCTCTTGGCTGGCTTCATCACGTTAAGCGGAAGAATCATTAGTTACCAAGACTCATGAACCTCTGAACCTAAAACCTAAACCCCCTGTACCAGACAGGTTCCCCTCTGCAAGACTCTAAGTTACAATTTGGTATTTAAGCTTTAGGGTTTTGGTTTTTCGACGGTAGCATCCACAAAAGCTGCAGGCAGCTGAGGCTGAGTTGCAACGCCACTCGGCGGAGTCTTCATTTTGTTTTATCATGTCTTGAAGCGTTGTTAAGGAACTTTTTTTGAATTCCTATCATCAGGAAACCTACTTATTCACTATGTATTCATACTAGGGTGGCTTCATTTAAGTTCCCTTAACAGCAACCCAGTAAGGGTATGGGTCTGATTGCAGGGGGCTAGGTACTAAGGAACCCTAGTACTAAGAAGGATTATGGAGTTTTTGGGATTGCTAGGTCACCTACCCCTCCCTGGACCACTTCATACGAGCTAGGGCTTAGGGTGTAGGGTTCAGGGGTTTGGAGTGTATGCTCCCCCAAACTAACATGGAGGCCCCCAAAAGGCCCTACAAAGACGATTATCCTTGTAGAAGGGGGTGTATGGGGCTTTTGCGCGGTGTTTGGGGGGAAGGTTTGGATTTAATGACATCAGACTTAAGGCTTCAGTGGATTAGCCTCCGGAGATTTCATTACATAGCCCCACCCTAAACCCTACACCCTAAACCACGTGGCTAGTCCCTCCATGTTAGCTCTAGATAGGCTGTGGCAACTCGCTCCCTGAGAATTCTCGGCGATGAAGGTTTAAGCTATAGCGTTAAGTTACCGGTTTTGGGTTGAGGGAGCTGAGGCCTAAAGGCGAACCCTTAAACCCCTAAACCCGAACCCTATACCCGAAGCCCTTAAGACCTAAATCTCAAACCTTTCAAACCTAAATCCTTAAACCCTAACCCCTGAACCCTAAATTCTTGAACCCCTTTGGGGATCAGAGGAGTAGGGTCCAGGATCCTTTTTGCTTGGAAATGTTTAGGGTTTAGGGTAGAGGACGGAGTTACTACTCATATATCTGGGGGGTTCCCAAATTAAGGGTACCTTTAAAGGGCTGTATGGGGCGGGGGTATGTCGCATGCTCTTATATGTGGGGTCAGAGCCACACCATGGATGTCGAGCAAGCTCATTTTCCTTTTTAGGGGTCCTAAGTTAGTTCTTCGTAAGATCATCTATACAACAGGGGGACCTTTTTAGTCCTTGCTTACTAGGGATCTTGGTAGATCTGGGGTCAGAACCATACGTATTCGGGGTAAAGGCTGGTTAGGTTATCAGTCGGGTTATACGAGCAGTTGTAAGTGGCTACTAAGTCCATGAACCTCCAAGGGATCAAGGGCTGTTGGCCCATGCAATGTCATTTTTCGACAACTGCAGTACATTGCTTGGTCAGGCTTTGACGGGTAACACTTTTATTCTCGCATGGTGCCGGACCACATGACTTAGGATTGTACACACCGGCCTTCAGCATTGATCCGAAGTTTAGATACCCCTTATCCACCATTACTACACCTTCCAAATATGCAGTGCAAAGGCATTGGGAGATGTGCTTACTAGAAACGCCTCGAATCATAGAGCATTTATCCAAATATCGAAGCCGGGCACGCGGTCTACGGTGTAGGGTTGACGCCAAGACCAAAACGGAATAGCATGGTGTTTCTCGGAGGCTTCCCGCTTTGAGGGTTGAATTTGTTCATGCGAAGCCCCTAGATGATCCAACAACAGAATGGGCTCATGAACCGTCATGGTTGTAACCCGTTTTTTGGCGGATCCCTGAGGGGGGCTGGGCACTGACCTGAAGGAATGGTAGTTTGGGGGGCAGGTACTCCCTGATCCTTCAACCTGAAACCCTAAACCCTCAACCTTAAGCGCTAAACTTTGAACCCAAAACCTTAAACCGTAAGTTCCAAACCCGAAACCATGAACCCTTAAACCCTACCCCTTAAAGCCTAAGACCTGAATCCCAAAACCGAAGCCCCCTGCAACCTCCTGGGGCAAAGGTTTGCAGCAGAAGCGCCCGAATGGTATGCGTGACGACGCGGATGCCTTGCGGCAAGAACAAGGCCCTCGTTCTCGTTTAGGGTTTAGGGTTTTGGGGATTTAGTCCAAGCAATTTTCAGGTGTTTGATAATCTGGTGCCCAGGGGATATAAGATTGGAGTGTTTGAGGGGCTCTTTGAGGGTTGTCATATAAGTTGGAGTTCGGGGCAAAGAGAGCGCCAGGTCACTTGTTTTCAATCCAAAAGGCGGATGTCCGGTTTTTGGGGCAAGTAAGCAGGGCTTATTTGCTGCTTACTTGCCTCTTATTTCCTCTTCCCAGGACTGGGGGCGGCATGTAAGAGGCAAGTAAGCAACAAGTAAGCAGCGCTTGTTTGCTGCTTACTTGCCTCTTATTTCCTCTTCCCAGGGCTGGGGGCAGCATGTAAGAGGCAAGTAAGCAGCAAGTAAGCAGCAAGTAAGCAGGGCTTATTTGCTGCTTACTTGCCTCTTACATGCCTTCCCCCCACTCCCTCCACATCCCCGTTGCCGACCCTCCGCACTCCTCCTCCTCCCCCGACCCTCCTTTGGATTCGGGGATTTGTATTGGGGGGAGTCCTCCTTTGGATTGCGGGATTTTTATTGGGGGGTGTAAACCTGCCGAATCAACGTCCTAACGCCCGCGGTCTGACATGTACGTCCGAACCGGCACAGAGTTTTGGCCGGACATAAGGCTTTACATCCGGGCAAAGGTGTGCTCTTCATGTAAGGAGGAAGTAAGGCCTTATTTCCTCCTCCCACACAGAGGACCCTTTCTTACATGGCATGGGCACGAGAAAAACAAGCACCGGAAACTTCCCTTGATTTAGGGCTCAAGGCTGTATGTGGGAGGGTTTAGAGTTTACAGCTTTTTTCTGTTGTAGTCTCCTTAAGAATTATCCTTCATTCTCACTATATATAGTGTAATCCTCGAGAGATTGTTTCAAAAAGTTGTTCAGCATCGGTCTGGGGGGGTGGGGTACAGTCTGTGGGAAGGATCTCTAGTGCATAGCCACGCGAGTTCTAGTTTAGGTTATAGGGTTTGTCATTTCCAGAGCTTAGGCTTCAGCGTTTATAGCTTAGCGTGGTTGGTAGGGTTTAGAGGTAAGTAAGGAATGGTTGCAGTTTCAGGGTTTAGGGGCTCATAACCAAGCAGGGTTTAGGGTCTAAGTAGGGACTGCCACAACGATCCATTCCCTTATTCCCTGCAAAGCACCAGCACCGTAAACCCCAAACCCCAAACCCTAAATAGTAATTCCCATTTTCTTTGCCATTATCCTATATAACTTGGGTACTGCCCCCCCTCAGTAACAGTTGGATAATAACTATAATATGGCTATATATAGGTTCCATCACCTTCGTTTGCCGCAAATTTCGTGTTCTGAGGGGAAAGCGGTACAAGTTGCTTCAATGTTCTTAGAGGGGTTGGGGGGGCTGGGAGGGTGATTACGTTCTCTTGACAAGTACTCGTTCTTTTGACAATTGAGGGGCTGAGGGGACGTGATTTTTCGCGGCACAAGCTGCTTCAGTGTTTCAGGATGGTTTTGTTTCCTTGCACGGTGTTT
>CAJNIZ010002161.1:1598-12693 GCA_905231905.1 Symbiodinium pilosum | reverse complement strand
AAACTTCCATGCCGAAGAATAGCGATCATCATAGGGGCTAACACCCTTGCACTGAATGCCATTTGCCATGTAATCAGGATCATCAGCGACAAACATGGCAGGCAAGAGACCATGCAGCTAGTGCCCAGCTAGTAGGACTGATTCGAGCCGTGGTGCTTAGAGAAGGAGAGAGAGAGAGACAGGGAGGGAGGGAGAGAGAGAGAGAGAGATGTGTATACATATATGTGACGCCATTAGATGTGCCTGTTGCGCTAGAATACTAGTCAGCTAGTGTAACGATTCATTAATGGTCGAGGTTTAGGGTTTCAGGTTAACACCGTATGGGGACGGGGGGTCCGGGCCGGGCTTAGGGTTGAGGGTGTGTACTGTTTGGGATGAGTCAGGGCGTGCGTTTTAGGACAGTTCTCGCTACGTAAGACTTA
This sequence comes from Symbiodinium pilosum, assembly GCA_905231905.1. NCBI lineage: Eukaryota > Dinophyceae > Suessiales > Symbiodiniaceae > Symbiodinium > Symbiodinium pilosum. Next base: position 12,271 of record CAJNIZ010002161.1, on the reverse strand, counting down.
CGGGGGCCCGTTGCAAGGGTAAGGGTTTACGGTTTAGTCGGAACAGTACACGTGAGGTCCGACAAGTTCTGTCATGGTTCCGTTACATTGTGCGGTTCTCTGCGGTGTTTTTGCGTTCTCCGGACGATTTATTCGTTCTCTTTTTCCACGTCTGCCAGACTGGCATTACTGGGGCACTCAAGCGCTGACAGTTAGAGGGAGATCGCACTTTGCAAAGAATGTCGGGGAAATACATGTTTTCAAGAGAAAAAGCAAGTTCTTCAGAGCAACAACGCGTTCTGCAGGGAAAAGAGAAGTTCACTTGCCAGGGTAGCAAAAGTGCTCCCGGTAGTAAAAACACATCTTTCAGAGAAAATGCATCTGGTTTTCGCCCGACTTAGGCTTCATGGTTTACCTGACATAGTAACTATTGCACGTAACTGGCCTGAGAAAAGCTAGTCCTAAGACCCCTCGACTGGCTTAGAAGTGCAGCCATAACTACGCCCCATGAACTTTTAGGGTTTAGGGTTACACTCCAAGACTACATACTCCCCAGAAACCACTACGCAATCTCAGCTTCCATGGCATGATCCACTTTCTTTTCCATTTGATTGTCCGTGAGTACGGCTTTAGGAGAATCTTTACGATCTCCCTTGCATGTCCAGGGTTTAGGTTTAGGGGTCTAGGGTTTAGGGTTTCCAGGGTCTTTAGGGTTTGCGTTTGGGAGGGTTTCCGGCTTAGGGCTTAGGAATTTCAGGTGGGTAGGTTCCCCCTTTCAAAACTTGACATAGCCCTTACATACCCCCTTGGGTTTCCAGTAGAAGCCCTATATAAGCATTATGCAAAAGTACCCGCCTGATAACTCCTCACCTGAAAATTCCTAGTTTAGGTATACGTCCTGGCGCCAACTATGAGGATCCTAATTCTCATCTTTCAAAACAGAAGCCTCTGAACCCTCAATCCCAAACTCTTACTTCAGCTCTTTATCCTGAACCCTAAATCCCACAAGCTAGGTCGAAAAGTTCTTAACCTTCAACCCCACATGGTCCGCCTAAGCTCTTGGCCCAGCCCTTAAATCCCCGGTACTGCCATGGCGAAGCCCGCTATGTGCAGGACTTGGCAGCGAAGCTCACAGAAACCAAGCGCCGGGCGTCTGCACGCCGCACGGAACTCGAAGCGCTTGGGCGGAGGTCGAAGGGATTCGGGTCTTGGGGCTTAGGGTTCAGGGTTTAGGGTTTAGGATTGTCGAGTTAGGTGCTCGAGTAACTCCGGTTCAGAATTTAGGGTTCAGGATTTCGCGCAGGTTCGGAGTTTTTTCTGAGGTTACAAACATGATCTGAGGGTCCCTACTAAAGATTCTATAAAGATAATGTTGAGAAAGTTGAGGGTTTAGGGTTTAGGGAGTGTTTGGGGTTTGAGCTTTGGCAGCTTGGGGGCCCAAGGTGTAAAGCTTTCAGGTAGGTTAATCTCCCAAAAACCTCCAGCACCACTGTGCAACCTGCCCTCCTCTGGCGTCAAGGTTTCTTTAAGGGTTTGGGGTTTAAACTGGCCAATTTAAAGCGACCTTACCCGACCTCACCCTAAATGGTGGTTTATGTAGGGAATAGTACCAAAATGACCTTATGTTGGGAATTGAAATTATTCGAAAATACCTTGGGTTTGGGGTTTAAGGTTTCTTTAAGCTTGTTTCGGCTTAAAGGTTAGGGAGCTGCTGCAGTGTAGGCATGCAGGATTCTTCCGAAGGGATAATTACACGGGCGGTGGGGACTGGGCCTAAAACCGAAACCCCTAAACCCTAAACCCCTGAAGCCTAAACCCTAAACCCCTGAAGCCTAAACCTTGAAACCCCTAAAACCTAAACCCCTGAAGCCAAAACCCTAAACCCGAAACCCATGAAGCCTAAACCCGATTTCACAACTATTCTTCACCTGCATCTTTCCCGTGGCAACGTCACCCCGTGGGGGCTAATTCTACTTGGAGGGTCATGGGGACATATTAAGTAGGGTTATAGTAGCTAGAGTTTAGGGTTTTGGGTTTGTCTTAAAAGTTTAGGGTTCAGGGTCGGAGGGTCATGTGGACTTAGTAAGTATTGTTATAGTAGGTAGGGTTGAGGGTTTAAGGTTTAGGGTCAAAGGTTTAGGCTTTGGGGTCGGAGGGTCATGTGGACTTCGTAGATAGGTTAGTACTGGGAATAGTTGGCTATTACATGGCTTATAGAGGTCATTCAGCTACTGACTAAGTCCCCATGACCCTAAACCCGAAATGCTAAACCCTAAACCCCATGTCCTATAACCCTACTTACTTAGTTCCCAGGTCCCTCCAAGTATTGCAATGCAAGACGGATGCGGTGCGGCTGAAGCTCTGCAGAGACCTGGAAACCATCGCTGCCAGCATCCTTGAAAAGATCAAGTGCCAAGGCTTCACCACCTCTGCGCCACACCCAAAGCCTCCATATGTACTGTAGTCTAAATAAACCCCTTATAGGAGGTTATATAGAGGATTATATAAGGGATTACGATAGGGGTTATTAAAGGGGATACTAGGGGTCTAGATTATAGCTCATATAGAAGCTTGAACGTGTTCCCTCGTGGTTGACTTCAACCCCTAGCAGAGCATGCTTAGGGAGCATAGACCCTCAATCCTAAAACCTTCAAACCCTAAACCCTAAACCCTCAATCCTAAAACCTTCATTCCTGAACCTGGAAAGCTACACCATCAACCCTAAAACCCTTAAGACCTAAACCCTTCAACCTCAACCCAAAACCTACCCCCAAACCCAAAACCCTATGCATCCTTCAGGTGTGAGAGGGAGAAAGAGGATGTCAAGCAGCTGCATGCGCAGGAGAGTTGTGAGTTTACGGGGCTTACGTTCAGGGTTAGAATTAGGGCTTAGGATTTCCAGTTTAGGGTTTGGAGTTTGGTGTTTTCCAAATAGGGTTTAGAGTCTAGGGTTTTCCGCTTAGGGTTTAGAATTAGAGTTTTTGAGTTTAGGGTTCAGGGCTTACAGTTTACGCTTATATTTCGTGGACTGTACTTCGGGGGCAGCTGGGACAATTCTATGTGTGTTATGTTATAACCATGGTCACAGGCATGCACAAAGTCGCATGAACCTCCAAGTACTGAAGCCGGAGTTTGAGGCATGGAGACATAAGACATGAATTCCAAAAGTTTGGTTACATAAGTGCCAGCAGGGTTCCGTGCACGGGATCAAGGAAGTGAGGAACTCACTGTAATTGGAGGTAGAACCTTAGTTATGACTGCCGAAACCTGTAAAAAGGCCAGCGACCTGAATTCAAGTTGGAACATAACCCCGCTTGTGCAATGTCGTGTTAGCAGCATGTGCCCCGCGTCAGCACTTGGAGGGTCGTGGGGACTTAGTAAGTAGGTTGATGAAGCCTGGAAGTCATAGTGTAACCCCAATTCTCCCTAGCATGAAACATACTTCCTAAGTCCCTATGACCCTAAACCCTAAACCCTAAGTAACATGGAAGTTGCTATATTCTTTTCCATTATCACTACCCTGCCAAGTAGGAAATGAAGGACTCGGTTTAGAGCAAGGGGCGAGCCGTTCCTCCCGGAGGCAAACCCAAAATCCTTGAGGGAGGTATTCTGTGGAGAGAAGGAGGATGATCAGGAGCCCTTCCTCCGCTCCCTAATTATCAATAGGCGGAACCATTATAAGGCTTATCAAGGGCAGGACTTTAGGCTTTAGCTCAAGGGGGCAGGGTAAGCGACTTAGGGTTTTTGGAGTTCATGGTTGACGGCTTCTAGGTAGCAATCCTGAGTAGGACTTAGCTGAGGCCTAGACACCCGTGACAGGGCTCGAGGCGCACTTACTTCGCTGATTTACGGTTTAGGGTTTAGGGTTTCATCACGGGTCAGGGGCCTGTGGTTTCCGGGGGGGTCAGGCTTTAGGGTCCAAATCCTGCATGACCCTGACGTCGTCTTGGCACACTCCGTTTAAATCAACGGCATCGCTGATGCACTGTGCTTTGGACAAGGAATCTTCAAGAAAGGGGGACCCAGAACTAGGGACTCCCTGGGGCCTTCTGGGAGTTTCCCTAAGTCCAAATGGTCTGAGCATGGGACCCCATATATGGGGAACCCGAACCCCTACACCCTACGCCCTATCCCCTGAACCCTATACCCTAAGCCCTATCCCCTACACCCTAAACCTTAAACCCTAAACCCTAAACCCTAAGCCCTAAACCCTCTCCCCTAAGCCCTAAACCCTATTCCCTAAACCCTATCCCCTAAACCCTAAACCTTAAATCGTAATTGTGAGGAGCGAGATGCCATCCTGCACGAAATGAAGGAAGCGAAGCTAATCCTAAATCCTAAACTTACTGGGGGTTATGGGTTTAGGGGTTTAGGGGTTTAGGGATTTAGGGTTTAGGGTTTAGAGTTTTAGGGTTAGGGTTTAGGGGTTTAGGGTATAAGTGGGTTGCTGACCCCACCCAGTACCAGGCTGTAATAGGGGTAAGATTAAGGGCTATATGTAGCTATAATAGAAATTCTCCAACTGTTGCTAGGTGCAGGGCAGGACCCGAGGCATAAGGGAATACATTATTTGATGAGTGGTCTAAACTCCTTGAAGGGGGCTGATATAGGAGAGGATTATTGCAGGGGTTATCAAGGAAGATATTAGGAGTTTGGACTGTAGCCCATCTAGGGATTATGTAGGGATGATACCCCGTATTCCCTACTAAGCTCAGTAAATAAAGTTCGATGTGTTGCGTGCTACAACTTCAGGAAGCTGCTTGAAGGTTCGTGGGACGTAGCAACCACTTAAATACACAGTTTAGGGGTTAGGGGCTTAGGGTTTAGGGCTGAGGGCTTCGGACCCTAGAAAAGGGATACAGAAGATATATTATAGGGTTTAGGGGTAAGGGTCTAGGATTTAGGGCTTAGGTCCCTCTAAAGGGAATATAGCCGATATAGTACAGGGTTAGAGTTTAGGGGTTCAGCGGTTCAGGGCTTAGGTGTCTCTAAAGGGGATGTAGTCGATATCATAGGGTTTAGGGTTTAAGGTTCATGGGACACAGTAAGCACTTATAACAACTGGCCTTATACCGGTTACCCAAGAAGCCCGGTTATAAGTCGTTACTAAGACCCGTGAACTTTAAAGGACAGTCTTATGGGTTGGGAGATCGAGCTTTGCGGTTTAAGTTTATAGTCTGCCTTAAGTAGATAGAATATGGGGTATATGGGGATCTTATTATAATATACCCCAAAGCCATATTCTATCTACTTAAGGGGGACTATAGGGTTTAGGTAGACCTTCGAACTTGTCTAAGGTTGGATCCATGGGCCCTTAGTCTGGCTTAAGCCTTATAAACCCAATTAAGGGCCCATAGTTAGGACCTACGGAACAGGTAAGAGCCCAAAATCGCGGCCCCCTAAACCCTAAACCCTAAACCCTGAACCCTAAACCCTAAACCCCAAACCCAGGGGCCCATGTTCAGGACCTTCGAACTTGAACTTGAAGTTTTGGCGTTCGGTGTGCGAGGTTTCTACTTTAGGGCTCCGCAGCTCTGTGCACAAAGCTCCCTGAATCCTAAACCCTACACCCTAGGATGTCAGCCACGAGCCCTCAACCATGAGCTTTGTATCCTAAGCCGTAAGCAGAAAGGAAAAAGTTCGGGGTGGGGAAGTACAAGGCTGGCACCCCAACAGGCAGCATTAGGGTTTAGGTTTTGGGGTTTAGGGTTTAGGGTATAGGGATTTAGGGTTTAGGGATTTAGGGTTTCGGGTTGAGGGGTTTAGGGTTAAGGGGTTTTAGGGTTTGGGATTTAGGGTTTTGGGTTTAGGGTTACAATGGCTTATATGCAGAGCCGAGGATACTTTATATGAGGGCAGCTACGCACCTCAAAGTCCAATTGAAAAGATTAAGCAGAAACCAGGATGCCTACATTGGGTATTCAGGGAGATAGTGGCAAGATCTATCGTGGATTTTTGTCGAGACACTTCCTGGCCCTCAATCCTCTTAGGGATTCGGGCTCAGGATTTGATCTCTAGAAGGCCTACAAAAATGCTCGATCGGTGAGTTAGTCATCATGCACTACTGCATACAGAAATCGCGAGGACAAGCAGTCGTTCAAGGCTTCCTAGGTTGTAGTCAAAGGCACAACCAAGACAACGAAAGGGCAGTTCCCACCCTAAACTCTCCACCAGAAACCTTTATCCAAGCCTTACAGAAGGTTATCCACCTTGTAGTTCCCCACCTGAGAATTCTTCCCTTCATAAACCCTAATCGAAGGCCATTGCAGCAGGAGAGCTATCATGTAGGGACCTTACATAAGCCTAAAAGGACCATAATAGTAACAATTTGCCATATAGGGACGAAAAGGGACATATAGGAACTCCGTGAAGGTTTTTAGGTATTGGGCTTTAAGCTTTGCATGCGGAGGCAGAACTTGAACGCCTCGCGGCGGCAAAGGCAGTGCCAGCAGAAGTTGGTTTAGGGTTTGGACTTTATAGCCCTCTTAAGTAGATAGAATATGGCTTTGGGTATATTGTAAAAAGACTATCTGCTCAAGGGGGACTATAACCCCTATATATACCCCATTATAATATAGTAGTTTCCATGTAAGACCCCCATATATTCAATATTCTATCTACCTAAGGGGGACTATGCCCTAAATCCTAAACCCTAAATCCTAATCCCTAAGCTCTATATTCTATCTAGTCAAGAGGAACTATAGGGTTTTAGGCGCTGGGGGTTCTGAAAATTCTGCTACTGTTCAGGCAGGAAACCATGGGCTGCAGTTCCTAGGCTTCCTCGGACTCAGTGTATCTAATCTACGGTATGGGGCGCTAAAATGGGCCCTTAGGTCCTGCAGGGGGATTCTAGGAACCCTTAAGGGTACATATAGGATATATACTAGGTATGTAAGGATCCCAGGGTTAAGGGCCCACCCATGGTTTCAACCTTAGATACTGTGTTGCAGTTTATAGCGACGTCTTCCTTGCCAGAATTTTAAGCTCTACAACCCCACCAGACAGCAGACAGAGCGGTCTGTACAATGATTCGTGGGAAAGGTACAGTTGTAGGATTCGGGGTTAGGTTGTATGAAGCCTGAAGAATTACCAATATTGTGATCTAGATTCCTTGCATTTGATTGTTTGCCTACCTCAGATAGACCTCAAGACATGTTGGGATTGACTATAGGGGTCCCTTTTGTAGTTGAATATAGTCCCAAATCTATTCCTTGATAAGGAACCCATGTCCATCGATTATATTGGGAAGCATTGGCTGTAGCTTGTGTGAACTCACTAATCTGGGCTGCTGTGAAGGAGCTCGAAAAGAGTACTCGGTCTAGGGTCTAGTGTTTGGATTACCATGTTGTCGGTGTATAGCACGCAATAAAGTTTCCGTATTATGGTAACTTAAACTAAGCCATAAACCCTAAGCCGTCAGCCGCTGCCCTAAGCCCTAAACCGCTGACCCCTTATAGGCCCCTTTAAGAAGATAGAATATAGCTCTGGGTATGCTATAAGAAGATACTTATATACCCCAAGTTCTATCTACTTCAGGGGGACATAACCCTAAAGTTCCTTATGAGCAAACCAGAAATTTCAAAAAAGCAGGGCAAAGCATAACAAACTCACCCGACTTAACCCCAAACAGTGGCGTAGGGTCTAAGGTTTACGGTTTAGGGGGTTCATGTAAGGAATTTCCCACGATGGTTGCATTTCAGGTTGTGGCACTATTGAAACAATTAGCCAGAGTAAGAAATTGAAGGTGTGGGGCTTAGGGATAATTAACTTTGGAGTTAGTAACGTGTTTTCTGTACCCTGTATATTGCAACACTAAGTCCTCATCATCGAAGATCTTGCGGCAACGACATGCAGCCCGCCCCTCAACAAACAGGTATCTTACGTACCTGAATCCTAAACCCTAAACCCTAAACCCTAAATCCTAAACCCTAAACCCTAAACCCTAAATCCTAAACCCTAAACCCTAAACCCTAAACCAGAATCCTAAAGCCCTAAACTGCGGGCTTCACAGTGGGGGATCATGGTTAGGGCTTTAGGATCCGAAAGCACAATCGAGTCACCCACGATGAGGGTCGCATTCATTTGCTAGGGTTTAGAATTTAGTGTAGGGATACCGGATCCGTCGTCTCAGAAACTTATGCAGGCTGTAATGAACTCCTGGAGAATCTCCTGAAACTCTTCTTGCCTTGCTTGGACTTTGCCGACCTTACATACCTCAAGTCGTTGGCTGCCACCCACCCCCGCCACAAACATGGAACCTTACATAGAGCCTTCTGAAAAGTGTGTAGTCTTGGTCGAAACCCCTTGGAGGTCTCATGTTAGGTTTGGGGAGGGCACGGCCCTGAACTCCTAAGCCCTAAACCACTAAACACAGTAGTTGAGCCAGGAACAGGAAGTTGCTGCATTGACCGCGCAGCACGAAGAAGAGGCGGCTGGAAATGGTCTTTGCATTTAGAACTCTTACGGCAAAATTGAGGGAATAGAGGTATACCCAGGGTACTGCACCCACCCACTAGCAGTTGGAGAACAAAATGCTACCCCCCATTATAGACTGTAACTGGGTGGGGCAGTACCCAATATATATATATATAGATATATATCTTAGGTGGACCCCCCCACCCAGTAATAGTGAAAGAGGACCCTAATATATTTCTTATTATCCCGTATAGTCACTATTACTGGGTGGGGGGTCCACCTAATATATACCTGCTTCTTGTTGTGAGGTTTCTATGCGCTGGTTCATTCTGAGAGCACCGCAGAGGACTAAGCTGATTACAACCTTGTGAGGGACAGGAGAGACGGATGGCTTAGGAGGGCCCCCCACCCTTTAATAGTGGTAAGTGGTATAGTAGAATATAAGAGGTCCCTAATATAATCCCTATTATCCGTTATATACGCTTTGGGGCTAATATAATCCCTATTATCCGTTATATACGCTTTGGGGCTTAGGTTTATGTTTGTTCAAGGCTGCAACAGGGGGTTATACTCTTCATTCTTTCGCGTCACTTGGTTTCCCACTGAGCTTGCTTTCTGGATTTTACAATACTTGGATGATCTCTTTTGAATTCGTAAGTCTACCTACTATTTCCAGAAATCCCCATCATGAGCCCAATAACTCCTGTCACTAAGTAGAGTTACCACCCCGCAGATCCTCAACGTACTGCTACCACTGCGGGTATTACTCCCTAAACCCTACACCCTGAACCCTAAACCGCGAGACCACTGCTAGTAGTCTTGCAACTTCTCAACAGTTCTATGCAAATCTGTGCTTATGAGATGCAATGACCAGCACTAAGACCTTCACATTGGGGGACCATTCTTTTCGGGCGTCTTTCATAAGATATGCTGGGGTGGGATTAAGAGTTTTGAGGGGGCGAAAATGCGCCAAAAAACTGCGGCTCGTGAAAGCTCGCGCAAGAGCAACGGAAGCTGTTGCGCAAAGGTCACGTCATTTATTTAGCTTATGTTTTGCTAAAATCCTGCCAGCGCAAGTTGGCGCAAGAAGCGCGCAAGGGCGAAGCGCAAGCCGTCCTACAAGCGCAAAACACAAGCCGGAGGAGAATTACCCCCGACATCTACAAGTCGTACACAAAATCCTGTAGTCCACAAAATCCCCAATTTGCCAGAATGTTCTCATCCCTCACACCTATAGTTCCCCTTAAGTAGATAGAATATGGGGTAGATAACATACCCAAAGCCATATTCTATCTATTTAAGGGGGACTAGACACCCTAACCCCTAAACCCTAAATAGTAGTTTCCATTCTCTTTTCCATTCTTTCTATACAACCCTAATATTCTATCTACTTAAGGGGACCTAAAACCCTAAACCCTATATGCTATCTACTTATGGGGGACTATAAGTCCGCAAGACAACCCTAAACCCTAAACCCACGGATCCTGTATCTGTTACGGTACATCTCCAGGGAGGCGGGGATGGGGTCCCCTTAAGTAGATAGAATATTAGCGTTGTATAGGGAGAATGGAAAAGAGAATGGAAACTACTAGTTAGGGTTTAGGGGTTAGGGTGTCTAGTCCCCCTTAAGTAGATAGAATATACAGGGTTTAGGGTTTTGAGGTTTTGGGGTTTAGGGTTAGGATTTTGGGGTTTATGGTTTGGGGTGTAGGGTTAGGGTTTTGGGTTTAGGATATCGCTAGCGCAGCAATTCGTGAAAAGCCCCTGCTCCACCCCAGCGGGAACTGGAGCGCTGGGGGGACAAGGCCCAGGCTCTTCACAGATTCTCGAGTCCTGGTCATGTGAGCTATAGTCTAAACTCTAAAGGGACTCTACTGGGAACCCCAAATAGGAACCCCAAGAATATAGTAGGTATATAATAGGAATATACCTACCAGGGTCCTCATATTCCATTATATTCCTGCTATANNTTCCCAGTAGAGTCCCTTTAAACTCCTAGTATCCCCCTTAATAACCCCTATAGTAGTCCCCTATGTAATCCTCTATATAACCTCCCTTGAAGGAATTTAGACTATGGGTCATGTACCTGTTTGGCAATGGACTGGATAAACTAGTGCAATGGGCCGTAACTACAATTGCCAAGTAGGTGATAATTGTAAACGCTAGCGCGCGCCCGCCTCGGCTGGCCGGGCTTCCCACTGTAGGAACATGTAATTATAGATATACAGGTATTTAAGTTAGGTATATGGATACAGTCATATGCCTAATACATACACAAT
>CAJNIZ010002160.1:8457-22479 GCA_905231905.1 Symbiodinium pilosum | reverse complement strand
TGTGTATGTATTAGGCATATGACTGTATCCATATACCTAACTTAAATACCTGTATATCTATAATTACATGTTCCTACAGTGGGAAGCCCGGCCAGCCGAGGCGGGCGCGCGCTAGCGTTTACAATTAGTATATAGGGTCCCTTGTTAAAGCCATTGGGGAAAATATTAACTATCCCCCAGGGGCCTACCCAGGAACCACACATAGTGGCGAATATTGCTTCTGCTCTTCATGCTGCTGACATTCTGGCCAAGTAAGAATGGACAAGCCCTACCATGCCAGATTCTCAGACGGAACTTGAAAACAGGTCCTCAGCCATATGGACTTCAATACTTTTCATTTCAAAGGGCCCCAGGTGTTTTTGGAATCTTCTGTTTTTTACTCCCGATTCGATCAGGTCCCGCTGCTGGACGTCTCCAAACCCTGCTAAAATTCATCAAATCCCGATCCTATGCGGTCTCTTGGGTCTTTCTAGACCCAAATCAATTAAATCCTGCTTCTCTAGGCGTTCAAGGCCTAACCCCAGTATGCCACAGTTAATCATATCCCTTACTTGCATCCCAAATTTCCACACAGAGCCAAGAATCACTCCAATCTTTTACCTGCATCCCGAATGTGCTGAGAGTCCAAGACATTTAGCGGCAAAATTAGACAAATCCCTTACCTGCTTCTGAAATTTTCTCACACAGCACAACAGACTCACCAGTCCCTGTGTTGCTGCCACGCGACAAGAGAGCTCGGCGCTGCTGATCCCGCACCCAGCAGCAGGGGAAGGTGAAGCAAATCCTTGGTGCTACCCTACCCTAAACCCTAAACCCTACAGCGTATACTTATGGCCCAGAATGTTTCCCAAAAGGCTCGTCTGGGAGAAGATACCTAGGTCCCTCAGAGTCATGGACAAGTACAGCCCACGCCCAATGACTTTGGCGCTTCTGCAGTTCACACTGGCAGCATTCTATTAGTAATAGAGGGGTTATATAGGGATAATGGAAAAGAAAATGGAAACTACTATATTGGGTCACAACAGGTTTAGGGTTTAATGTAGACCCATGATTAATGAACCTCAGCTGCAAAATCATCAAAAGTAATCCTGCAAGGATGGACAAGAGTACAACTTAGGAGGAACCCCCCCCCACCCTGTAATAGTGGTATAATAAGAATACAAGAGGACCCTAATATGATCCCTATTATCCCCTATAGTCACTATTACAGGGTGAGGGGTCCTCCTAAAGTACAGCAAAACATAACAGGGTCGTTACTTCCCAGCGACAACTGCTATGCATGTGGAGCGTGTCAACGCTAGGGGCGTGCTGTTCAGCTTGAAGTGCCTAGGACCCGAAAATTTCCGAATTGCCGGACAAAAACTGCGCGCTTCTGTGGCAAAAGCCGTATCCAAACTGGTTTTGGCAGCCCAAAACCCAAAACCAACAAAAGAAGGTTCAACTGGCAAGGTTTCTTTTGAAACCTATGGGAATCATGCCCGCAACCGGCGGGCCATTCCATCGTAATCATCAAAACATCATCAGTCACCTCACACTCCAAATTCCAGAAACTCCTAATGTGGACCCATGATTAATAAACCCCCTCCCCTTAATAGGGATCATAACAGGGATCCTTACATTCAGGCCCTTAGAAGGAGGATTTATGAATCTTGGTTCTAGGGACCAAGCCTTGAGCTGCTTCGCCCTTGACCTCAAGTGCCTGGCCTCCCATCCTTCTTCCTTAAAACCCGATACCCGCCCAAGCTTTGAAACGCATGCACGCCATGTCTGTTCCTAGAACTTGATGGTTGTTATTAGGGAATTTGGGAGTAAAATCCCTCTATGACCTCTATATATATATATATGTATATATTGTTTCCCATATTCTCTACTAAGAACCACTAAGCAAGAGAAACTGTTTTGGTGCTTCAGAGCAGCTCGTAACCTCAAGGTCTCCCCGAGGCCCGCGCCGGCCGAGCATGCGCAAGCCAACCCCTCAGCGAAGCATCGCCCAGGTAGCCGCCGGCGCAGAGTAGCACAGGGCCCTTGTGCGGCATGATACAGCAACAACGCCGATTGCATCTGGTAACCGTTTCGTGGAGCTTGATTGTCAGAACTTGTAACAATTTGTTATCTCGTTCCACCACGTGGCATGACAGAAATAAGAATCCTACCTGTGCAGGAGCATTACCACGCCTCAGCCACACAATGTTCCTAAACCCTTGGCCTCCACAGTTTTGGCATCTTTTCCAGGCTCTTCGTAGACACAGCCGCAGCAATGCCCCTCATCCGACCGAAGGAGCCTCTGGTTTGTTTTGTTGGAGTATATAGATTGGGTTTTATAGGGGTTATAATGGGGATAATGGAAAAGCAAATGGAAACTCTAGGGATTATAGGGTATATATTGGGGGTTATTTTGTCGTTATATAGGCATAATTATCTAGGGTTTGTGGTCATGGGGAGGCAGTATTACGGGGCTTACAGGGAGGATCAAGGCTTATAGGTGCCAGGCAGCACAAACTGACATGCATCTGGATCCCATTTGGACAAGGCCCCCAAGGAAATGTTAGGAGCTAAGAGAATGCAGCGACCCCATGCCCAAGCCCTGGATTCCACATGGCACCCGATTGCTCGACGGCAAGAAATACAACCTAGGTGTCGAACGCGGTGACGCGAGCGCAGGTGCGTACCTGATCGAAGATGCTTTCTTAGTGTTGCAGGCCTGGAGAATTGCATCCATGTAGGCACTTGGAAAAACTAGCGTCCCATTCTACACCCCAGAGCACTCTATGACCTTAATCCCTGTGCATACTTTAGCAGGGGTTATGTGAAGCTAAGAGACGTCCATGGCTGCTGATTATGCAGGCTCCGGCGATTCAGCAATGGTGCGTGGGTTTGATGTAGGGTTAGTTCTTATAAAGGGGGTGATAACAATATAATTCACATTGTGATGAACCTCACAGTAGAGTTTAGGGTTAACAGTTTGGAACATGATAGGGGTGTGTGAAAGATCCGAAAGCCTCGAGCTACGCGAAGTGCTGACGCCGTCTTGTTACTGCTCTCATAATGACCCAGAAGGTCCAAGCACCCAGTCACTAGGTACTTGGGTTTTGGGTAATAGTAAGTATATTGCAGTCTTGGGGCAAGTACATGATTATGAGATACTTCGACCCCCCAGGGTAAGACACTGGGACACATACTAACCTTGTTCCTGAACGTCTGACCTAGCAACCCCACGAGATCCCAACAGAGAGCTACTCCAAGCGACTACTCTGAATCCATCTACCCTAAACCCTAAACCCTAAACCCTGAACCCCACATTCTAAGCTCAAACCAACCCGAAAGTTTAAGCTCCAAAGCCCTCAGACCTTAAGCCCTAAGCCGCAAAGTCCCGTCCCAATACCCTTAACCCTTATATAGCTTAAGCCCTAACCCTAGGGATCCAAATAGCCCAATGTAGGAAATATTTACAGACTTTAGGGCCCAATGTAGGTAATATTTGTGCACATGGATCCCTAGGGTAAACACTGAACCCTACGCTAACCCAAAACCCTAATAAACCCTAACACGTAACGATGCTAATGCAAATCCTCAACCCTAAACTCTTTCACACAAAGCCCTATAGCACCTGAAAAAACCCTAAGTGACAGACATGACTTTTATGCGCATGCAAATCATATCTGTCAAATCCCTATATACCCCAATATGACCCTTTGAAAGGAACCCTGAGATTTTTGGTGGAAACCCACCTCAATGTGTCCCTAAATTCTACACCCCAACCCCTTAAACCCCATAATCTCAGCTGCTCTTCAACCTGACCTCAACGTCTTGCGGCAGCTTCCCCAAACTTCGAAGTGCCGAAGCGGTCCCAGAGCCCTGACAGAACGAAGCAGCTTAAATGAGCTATAGTCTAAACTCCTAGTATCCCCCTGAATAATGGAGAATCAAATGGAAAAGAAAATGGAAAATGAAATGGAAACAGCTACATATAGATTATAGGGGTCATAGTCTAAACCCCTAGTATCCACCTGAATAACCCCTATGGTAGTCCTCTATATAATCCACTATATAACCCTCGTTAAGGGGAATTTAGACTATAGCTCAAAATGTTTAGGGTTTTAAAATTTCACTTAATGTTTAAGGTTGAGAAAGGCTATATACCCTAAACCCTAAACCCTATAGGGTAGGGTGTAAGGGTCTGAGGAAGGTTTGGAGGTTTGGGTAGTTTGGGTTGAGGGTTAGGGTGTCAGGGTTTCGGGTGCTTGGGGTCTTGGGGGTTTTAGGTTTTATGGTGTACTTGGACCACACAAGTAGGTAGAAAAACAGCCCCAAGCCACCAAAACAGAACACATTCTCATCATTCTACATGCTTTTAGGGTTAAGGTAGTAGCGGCTTAGGCGGAGAACGCCTGCGCGTACTGACACGTGTGGACCAGGTTCAGCTGCACAGGAAGTCGTGAGTTATGAAGAACAGTAATTGCAGTAATAAGAGTACCATGGTGTGGTATATTATAGTACGTTGGCAAGTTTAAGATTACGGGGGTGGGGGGGTC
Organism: Symbiodinium pilosum; assembly: GCA_905231905.1. Taxonomy (NCBI): domain Eukaryota; class Dinophyceae; order Suessiales; family Symbiodiniaceae; genus Symbiodinium; species Symbiodinium pilosum. The sequence continues at coordinate 17,947 of CAJNIZ010002160.1, read as the reverse complement.
TAACATTAGGGTGAAGGTTTAAGAATAGTAAGAAGAGTAATAACAGTGATCAACCTAACTTGAGTAACACGATGATTCTATACTAGGTTGCTACATGTGGAATAGCCGCATGCTGTGTTTGGCCAAGTCTTGCGGGATGGAGCAGTGAGGATGCAGGGTGTCCAGAATTGTTGGAATCGCAACTTCAAATTCCGAATTTATAGAGGGAGGGGGAGGGTTTAGGATTTAGGGTGGACCCTCCTACTCTTTAGTGCCCAAATAATCTGAAGGCAGCGACGTAAACTAAACAGACTAGGCACACAGTACAATCTGGAACCCTTGCAAATCGAAGGCCGAGCGGTATCAACAATGGGCCTCCAACAAGGATCGGTCGGAAAATTCAAAAAGCAGGGTTTAGGGCTTATAGTCCCCCTTAAGTAGATAGAATATGGCTTTGGGTATATGATAATAAGATCCCCATATACTCTATATTCTATCTGCTTAAGGGGGACTATAGGGTTTGGGAGTTGATGGTCAAAATGCTTTAGGAAGCCCAAAGCCCCAGGAACCCATGACACCCCAAAACGTCAAGCCTGCAACTCCCTCGATTGGTTGCTAAATGTTGTCGATTAACAGGGACAGGTGGATCCGTATGGTAGGCCCTCTATCCCCCATATATAATCCCTATAAAACCCTATACCCTCCCTATATAAACCTATATCATCCCTATAGAATGCCCATATACTCCTATATCATCCCTATTTTAATCCCTTTATATAGCCCTATATCATACAATAGTTTTCAGCTTCTTTTCCATTCCCTCATTCGAAAGTAAGCTGCTAGGTGCTAGGCCGATGGGCCTCTTGGAGGCTGATGGCGTCTACCCCGATGCGATCGGCGAGCCATTGAGCAGCCTCCTGGTTGCGCATGGCGGGGTTGTTTGGGAGGGTTTAGGGGTTTAAGGGTTTAGGGCTTAAGGGTTTAGGGTTTAGGGGTTTAGGGTTCAGGGTTTAGGGTTGTTGCAATGGGCTTGAATCAAATTACCAAAGTTATGAAGCCGTGCTACTTACTAGATACAGTCCCCCTCAGGGTACATGGATATCTTAGTATAGTATACCCAAAGCCATATTCTATCTACTTAAGGGAGACTGCACCCCCCTTCTGGTAACTTAATTTAAGTTAAACCACCCTAAACCCTAAACCCTAAAGCACCGTAAAACCTAAACCCCAAACGACCCTAAACCCTAAACCTTAAACTACCCTAAACCCTAGATACCAAGGCTAAGGCTGCAAGAGGGCCTTCTCGCTACCTCAATGCCCAGTTGCTGCGTGTTCTGGCCCTAGAGAGGTTGACCCTTGAGTTCTACTAAGAGAGACATATATATATATATGTATGTATAGGGTTTAGGGTCTAGGGCTATACCTATACATATATATGTATATATATATATATGTAAAAAAATATATATATATATATATGTGCCCCAGGAGGTTCGAGATAATCGCTCTGCTACACCGCAAACAACGTCATGCACCTATGATTTGAGGAAGTAAGCGTAGAGGAATGCTTATAGTTCCCCACGCCTAGTGCTGCTGTCCTCCTCCTCAGCACTGAGTGGTGCACACTTCCTGGCTCGAGTTTAGGCTTAGGGCTGTAGAGGGTTTGGGGTTTAGGGTTCTAGGGCTTTAGGGTTCTAGGGCTTTAGGATTCTAGGGTTTTAGGGGTTTTAGGGGTTTAGGGGTTTAGGGTTTTAGGGGTTTAGGGGTTTAGGGATTTAGGGTCCAGGGGTTGCTTGCTCAGCTTGAAGATGTGGATCCGAGGGTTCTGGATGGCTTAGGCTTAAGGTAACAAATATTCCGCGGTTTAGGGTGTAGGGTTTAGGGTTTAAGGTCCAAGTACCCACCAATCATATACTTCCCCAAAACCTGACTATAATTACTATTACCCAATACCCAAGTACCTAATTATTGGGTACTTGGACCCTCAACCCTAAACCCTAAACCCTTAACCCTAAACCCTAAACCCATTATTATTGGGTACCTTGGACTATACCCCTATATATCCCCCTTTAAAGGGACCTAATTATTGGGTACTTGGACCCTTGGGGAAGGATGGTATGAGTCACACCTCTTTACTGCCTTTCTCTCTTCTCTGTTCATTCTCCCACCTCAAATGACCTTTCAAACGTCGTTTATACCATCTGCTGACTGGGAGCCTGAGGAGATTGTTGTTCTTCACTCACACCTCCCCCAATCCTCTGCTAAGATCAAGATTCTCCAGAAGAAGTCCAGTGCAATGCTACATAACTCCTGGATTAAACCCTGCAGGTGCCGAAGAGAAAATGCAACACGCACGCCGATTTGAATCGGTTGCTTCTCTGGCGATCGAGGGGCAGAAAACTCCGGTTCTCGAGTCTGAGCCACTGTTCTGCTTAGGGACCGAAAGAAGCAAAACACACCAGTTGCCAGCAACACGGTTCGGGGATAGGTTCTTAGGGGTCCGAGCCCACATGTAGGTCCATCAATTACCCCATATAATCCCATATAACCCTTATATAATATACATATAGTAGTTTCCATTTTCTTTTCCATTATCCCAATATAACCCCAATATAACCCTAAACCCTAAACCAAACACAAGCCCACTATAATCCCAGTTTCCATTTCATTTTCTATTTTCTTTTCGATTTGATTCTCCAGTATAGTAGCTTCCATTTTATTTTCCAGTACCCCCAATTCCACATGTAGGTCCATCAAACAGAACTGGAGGTGCTCTTTAGGTCCCGAACTGTTGGAGCCAGTGCTACAAGTGCCACGTGCCCGGCTAGCAAGGTGAAACGGATCTGTACAATCTGTCCCAGCTGTCCATCGGGCAAGCCTCTGTGCAGAAAAGAGTTTGTGCCGTGTTACAGTAAGGGACAGTGAAAGTCGAGAAGCCCACTTGGCACCTCGAGTGGTTTGCCATGCCTTTTCAAAAAGCAAATTCCAATTCTCGTGCCAGCCAAAAGTTAAAACGGCTACGCCGTTGTGCCCCTCATCTGCAAAAGGGGCGGGTTGGCTGAATTACCAACAGGCTAGACTTGCCAAAGTTGCCACGATTTAAGATCTGGGGTTCAGGATCTAGGGCGGGAGCCTATACTGTTGGCAGTCACGCCGAAGCGCAATGAAGAAGGTATTCGATGTGCATACCTCTTAGCATGCAGATCGCTTTTGCATCTTTTGCACAGGAGCGGGTTGTCTATCCTCAGCAGGCATCAGGCAAGTGGATGAACCCTTGAATGCCAAACCTAAATCCTAAACCCTACCTTGAGTAGCCTTTGTACCTAAAAAAACCATATCTTTCAAGAAAACTGTGTTCTTGGGTGTCATGAGCGTTTTTATAGAAATGTACCTATTTCTACAATTACCATGGTCTTGTACTCGGGGCTTCTCTTGCTGACTGCAAATGTGTTCTTGGTCGGCTCTTGGCTCCCAGAAGGGAGAAAGTGGAGCTGAAGGTCCTTCCTGGGGTCTGATACTTAGCTTATGGAATGCAAGCTCTCAATAATCCTGACCTTAACATCCCACGAACATTCCCAGGTGAATGGATGGATCCTTGAAGGCCAGCGTGCCTTTCATTGCTTCCCGGCTGTGTGCACACGCTTGAGCTTCACTGATAAATGCTGAAACTTGAAGTCATGTAGCCATTCTGTCTCCTGAAGCGGATCCCCTTGCTAAAGCTTTCTGGGAAGCTATGGAGAAGCTGTTTGAAGCCAACCCGGAGATTGAAAGCAAGCTGCGCGAGCGCGGCTTCTTGGATAAAGTAGCCCCAGCGATACAAATGCTAGATTCTAACATTCTTAGAGGATGTCAGTCCCTTAAGGACTGATGGCTTTGCCCTTGGAGTTCTGGGAGGAAGTCCTGAAGGTCTTCTATGGCACAGTGTCTTGACAACCTTGGATGATCACCCATTTTTTTGGCAGCTGCATGGCATTGCTCTTTGTCTTTTGCCCATCACTCAGGCACTGAAGCCAGATCCTGGAAATATGCTGCTTCTCATGGAGAACTATGATTCCGTGGGACTGGTGAGGCATCTTGTCAAGGCTTACGAAGGACAGATGGAATAGAAGTTGGCTGTCTCAAACATGCAGGATATAATGAGGGTGGTGTATTCTAGCAGGAAATGACTACGGATCATCTTCGGTCACTTCGGCCACTTCGGTCAGCAGCTTACAAATTGATTGCTCCCTTCATGCCATGCAATGATGCCCCAAGCTTGGTCCATGGAAGCCTCAAGTCTGCCAAGGTGAGCTCCTCGGCTCTGGAGGCGAAGGATGAGAAAGCCGTGCCTCAGCAAGACAACCAGGAGATGCAGAATGAGGACTCACAGCTCCCTTTCGGCCACGATGACTCCTAGAGGATGTGTGCCTAATCCTGAAAGTGAAAAACTGGAGCGCTTCGTTTGTGCAAAATGCTTTCCCATGCAAGCATCTCAAGTTGTGCACATATTGCCCACTCCATGAGCATGCCTGCACGATCCTGACTCTGTGCAGGCCGGGTGACTTTGGCGATCGCTTACGATGGCCGATCCCTTATCAGCACCTGCCAGGTTCTTGCGATCGTGTGTAATCATGGGGTCTTGACTTCTCCTATAGCTGTGCGATGCCTGTAAATATGGGCTCAGCTTTGCTGGGGTTTGCAAGTTTGAAAGCTAAAGGCTTGTAGGGATCATGGCGGCAACTTGGTTATGCGGCCTCGCCGACGCTTGGGAGGAGGATCATTCGGTGCGAAGGAGTGCCAAGGAGACTGGGAGGCTGATCTCTTGGGCCAGCCCTGAAACGGTAGGGGTGGCATCCATGAACCTTGGCTTATATTACTTGTGCTTGTAGCTTGACTGTTCAATGAAATTTTCTACATCATCTGGGCGCCAGCAACCTAAGGAAAACCTTGATCCTGAACTGTGCGGTCTTGACAGTTCTGGCGAAGGAATGGGTCAGGGACTACGACTTCGAGAGCTACAAGGTGCTGAAAACCCCTCCCCTACATGCCCTTCAAAGAGCAGTCTCTTGGGTTGATCATTGGCATGTTCAAAAGGCCATGACCTTGCACTTGTCCATGCTAGCCCCATGTGAGCTGAGGTAAAGCGCTTCTGGGCAATTGTTGGCATTGATGAAGATCCTCCAACAAAAGTGCAAATGCATGCCGAGTGCTGGGGATGCAAGAAGCTGATCAGTTATTGCCTCCGCCGCATTAAGATGAATCACAAGCCCCGTGCATCCTGGACTGCAATGGTGTTGCTCTTCTTGCGCTTTTTTGTTTGGGGAGCCTGTGTTGCAATATGTTGCGATATTGAATGCTCTGCTCAGGACCCCAATGTTAAAGCCCTCTTTGACGTCTTCATTGATGCCTGGTTCGAGCAGGCCGCTGAAGGGGAGGAATCCGAGGAGGACGTCAATGACGACCCTGTGGAGCCAGATAGTGGCCTGGCTATTGTTGAGGACAGCGGGGACGAGGTACACTAGTGAATGCTCATGCTGGCATGTTTCTGTGTGAACGCTGTATAATAGGGAGTGGTTGTGTACATGTGGCGCAGGTGCACGATGGCTTGGACGGCGAGAGTGTATCCCTGGAAACGCCTGATTTGGAGGATGATGACGAGTGTCTTAATCTGGGTACATCAATGAGGCCTCCCTTGAATCCAATCCTCGACCCTGCCCAGGCAGAAACTCAGGTTGTTGAGCCCCTATCCCCGCCCCAGCCTTCTAGTTCCAGCGGCGGGGCTCATGATGAAGCCGACCTGGATGCCAAGATCGCACAAATCGAGCAACTGGCTTGAATTAATAATTGTTAATCCATCTGGAAAGTCTGGTGTGCATGTATGTTTTGAATCCATGTGCCATGTACTTCAGGCGGCTACTGGCAGAAAAGCGGGCGAAGCAGAAGCAAGTGAATACCATTGCTGCTTTCCAGAATTCAGCAATGCAACATGTAAACCATGCATGCCTTCACTGCCTATGGAATGCTTCATGTTTTTTTTGGCCCAGGTTCGCCCCGACACCGTCAAGGAGCACTCCCGTGGATCTTTGCCTGCCCAGGACATGAGTGCAAGCAGTTGTTGCGGTCATGAAATTTATGCACTTTTTCTGGGAATGCTTTATGCTTGCAGGAGAAGCCTCAGGTTGTGCAGCGAAAGAATGCCAAGGAGTGTCTTCTTGGTGAGGAGGCTGAGCCTATCCCTTCCCAGGAGGAGTCTGGTATCCCGGAGATGGCAGGTGAGCACCAGCCACACTCCATGCTGTTGGTGCCGGCCGAAGCCCACGCAGGAGCTGCAGGTGAGAAGGCGGTGGATGAGATGCCTGCTGAGGCACCTCCTTTCTTGACCAGGGAGGAGCAGCAGGCCATGGTCAAAGCAGCCCCAAAAGGGCGGGGCCGGGGCAGAGGTCGCGGTCGCGGCCGTGGCAAGCAAGTGGAGAATGACGACATGGAGAACCATGAAAGTGACATGGGGGAAGAAGATGAGAAGCGGGGAAAGGGCAAAGCCAAAGGTGTCCAGAAGGCAAAGTGCAGAGCCCAGGCTAAAGCAAAGGCAGCAGGGAAACCCAAAGCCAAGGCTAAGGCAAAGGCAACAGGGAAACCCGAAGCCAAGGCTAAGGCAAAGGCAAAGGAAGCACAGATTCAGGGTGATGCGTGTGATAAGGGCTCAGGACGATCCCGAGCGATGAAGCGCCCAGCAGCTGCCCCTGGCAAAGGATCCCGAAAGCCTGTGCCCAACAAAGTGCCCGTGAACAACACGTACCAGACAAGCATGCTGGATGTTTACTGGAGTCGCACAGCTGTGGGCCTCAAGCTCCGTGGCACCACGCAGCAGGCGGGGCTCCACCCTCAGCAGTTGTGTCAGGAACATGTGTTCAGCCAGGTCTTCTACTTGTCGGTCAACGGTGCCACAATGGTGCAGCTGCTGTCTGTCATGTATTCGGTAGCTCCTGGGCCTATTTACTACTGTGCATGCGCGGCAGCATTCGTCTATGAACGGTTTGTGCTATGAATTGAGGCCGAGAAGCTTGATGAGCACGATGGCAACTACATGGCTCCCCAGGTTGTTGCTGCCTTCGCAACAGGCAAGGAGAGCCTTAGGCGACTCATTCACGAGGGGGCCGGGGATGTCTGAGGCCTTGAAATTCCACAGCCTTGCTTGTGTAGAGGCAATTTGATTTTGACTTGTGTGCCCCATGGCATTTGCCACGGTGCGCCTCACATGAGGCTTTGAAAATCTTAGCGATTCTAGTGTGGCATGTTCCACCTGCGATGCTGAGACTGGCAGTTATGCTACTCTCCTGGATGGGACCGGGTGCGATGTGGCAAAAAATCCCAATGGCCTGTCTTCATGAGATGCTTGTGCTTCATTCTGGCTTCCCCACATGCGTGTGCTCTCTACACTCTGTGTGTGCTCTCTACACTCGTTTTCTGCTGCTGCTAAGGCCTTGAGACCTGGCCTGGGCTTCTTCGCTCGGCATGGCCTTCTTCCGGACCGTGGCAACGATGGAGGTATGCCTGGCAAGTTCTGAGTCGCATTGTTACTGCTGGAGCACATTGTTGACATGTCATAACCTTGGGACTTGCAAGCAGCTGTGTGGCCCTCATCCCAGCGGGAGCTATCATCATGGATGTTTGTCCAAAGACAAACATGATCCTTCGGCGCATGTTTGCCCTGAAGTGCCCCAAAGTTTCTTGTCATCATTTACGAATGTGTCACGCGTGCTGCCAACTCAGAATTCTCTTTATTGAGTGAACTAAGGTTCTCATTACGGCGGTTCTGCTGCTGTCATGGATGACCCCAGATCCCCTTCAGGACCGGTATCATGTGATTGAGTACTATGCGGGCAAGGCCCGTGTGGCAAGATCAGCGAGGGCAGCAGGCTTGCAAGCGGCTGCCTTGGATGTGGCCTTCCATCGCTTCCCGCAAGTCTTTGACATCACCAGTGCTTCTGGCTTTGCGCTCCTTGGCTGGACCATTTGAATGGCTCGCATCTGTTGGGAATCTGCAGGGGAATGCATGGCTTGCAACAACTAAGGTTAGCCCTTACTGTAGCCTTGGAAGGCAAGTTTGGTCAGCTCCTATGTATGTTAGGGGTCTGCTGCAGCAGCTGGGTCGCGATTTCAAGGGGATCGAGTCACAGGTCTTTCATTAACCCGCAAGGGTACACGGGTTACAGAGCAGTGAACGTCGCCAACAGAATGGCAGCTCGGACCGGGTTTGCGAAACGCCTGACATGTGTCTGTGCCCTTAAACTCATGTTTCCCAATCATGTGTGTCTTCTGCTGCAGGACGGCGCTATTGTTATTGGTGATAGAAGCTGTCTCTGGGATATGGCTGATCGAGCAGCCGGCTTCCTCTCTGCTTTTTGAAAGCATTCGATTTCAGTGGTTGATTGAGCACCTCTCCAAATTGGGGATGCGAGTGCCTTGCTGGCTTCATTCAGTTCATGTTTGATGTAATAGCATTCAACCTGCTAACTTAAGCTTGGGCTTCCCTAAGGTCTTCCTCCAGAAGTTCCATATGAAATTCTTTGGACATCCTATGGCCAAACCCACCATGGTGCTCAGCAATACTCCGGAAATACAAGCCCTGCGGCACGGGAAGATGACGAGGCAGGAGCTGAAATCAGAGGTCAAGACGACCATCAAAGGTGTTCGCAAAGCAGATGGCAAAGCAACATACAAAGGGTCAGCTGCTTTGAAAAGCACCCAGCCCCAAAACTGCATTCATTTCCATGTGCCGCATGTGCCTTGTGCTTGAAGCAATCCCCCTATTCCCAACTCTTTCAAAAGCTAAGGGTCTATCCAATGAGATTTGCTCTGAAGTGCCTCGAGATCCAGGAGAATTGCCGGTATGATTGCCGAGACCAGGTCCCGGGAGATCCTCAGCTGCATTGCTTTTGGGGTGCATGTGGCTCATGGATCAGCTCTCTAATTGGATGAAGATTCTTGCTGCGCTGGTCAGGTGGACACGCAAACTGATTTGCGAGAGATGTACAAAGCTCTGCCCTGGGGAGACACATGGGATGATGCACACATGCGGCTTGTGATCTTTTACATTCGTGGGTCAAAGCAGCTGCGCATTCCTGACAGCTGGAGATCTGTTGTGCCCACATATGTGCCTGTGAGTGGCTGACTGTCCTAGGGTTTTCAAGTTACAGGGTATGCATACACATCCCCAAGCATAATGTATAGGCAGTTATGAAACGAAGTAATCCCATTATATAGAGTCTCGAACCCCGAGTAAGGATCCGTATGCTAGTGGGGCCTGGCCTAGTAAAACCCTCATGTGCGTTTTTTGTAGATCATGTGCGTTTTTTGAAAACAGGGTCCCAGACCCCCCGTCCAAGGTACGGCTTTTCCCCGTCCAAGGTGCGTCTTTTTGCCGTCCGGACGCCCCCCCGTCCGGACCTCATGTGCGTTTTTTGATAGAATGTACCTATTTTCACACCGTCCGGCATCTGTCCGCCCCGTCCGCCCTCGTCCGCCCCCGTCC
>CAJNIZ010002159.1:14194-26952 GCA_905231905.1 Symbiodinium pilosum | reverse complement strand
ATGGGGAATGGAAAAGAACATGGACAGGAATATGCTATTTAGGGTTGAGAACCACACCTTGCCCGACATTTATTATGCTACTCTCTTGGCTGGTAATTGTTATCAGAAGGTTGGGGGGCTCTATTATTAAGGGACGTGGTTGTCTCGGGACATTGAAACGAGCTGCTTAGCGCGGAAAGCTATGGTAGAACTCTACATGGTCATTAGGGGCTCCTTCTCAAATTATCTTGTGTTTGAAGCTTGCCTTTGCAGCCTGCCTGCACTTACTGGTTCTTAGTAAGGAATAAGGGACTATAATAACCACTGTAAAATCCCAATCTTATATTCCGCTCCCTTGTTCCCGACTAAGCCCCGGTAAGTTCAAGTGCGAGTTTCCTGTCCCAGCTATAACCAAGGCTATGGTCTTTGCCTACTCTACCCAACCGTAGACCTACAATCCTAGGGCTTACTTACCGGGGTGGGGAATATGGGAAATACTATTTTGGGACTAATATGGGTTATATTCCCTTATCCCTACTAAGGACCAGAGGAGCTTAGGCTTTGGATTTGAAGTTGTGGGTTTCAATCCTTGAGCATATGCAGATACTCAAGTCGGGCATCTTCACAAACACTCTGATTCTAGCAGCGGAGCATGCCCCCGACACGTGGCCGCGGAACAAAAAAAAAGGGCTTATGCGGGTGAATTGAAACGCAACCATTCCCAACCAATGGGGTTTCTAGAAATCATGGGTCCTTTTGGGGATCTAGAAGATGTGTATTTTCGTATCTGGAGGTAGACCCAGGGGCCCCTCTTGGGAAAAATCTCCTAATGGGTTCAGGGCTTATGGGTCTGGAGCTTAGGGACGTACAGCAGTTTAAGGTGTACGAATTTAACATGGATCTTACGCGAATAGCTCCCAGCAATGGCTATACTCACCAGACCAACTCATACTTCAAAGACCCCTGCACATGCGTCGAAAGAGGGGTTCCTCAACAGTCTGAAGCCATAAACCCTTCAGGTCTATGACACCTTCATGATTGAGCAAAACTGACAGTTCTCACGATTGATTTCGGTAGCTCGCCTTCATCTGGAGAGCGTTCCATAATTCAGGTTTCTATTTTGGCAGCTCGCTATTGCAGAACACGTGAAAACCTAGTATTTTTGAAAACACTCTGAGCATTCCCACGATTGATTTCGGTGGCACGCTGCTGCTTGCACGCTCTGCGCTGCCTGCACTTTCTGCCCTTGGGGCATAAGAGCGGCGAGGTATCTGCAGTCTCAGGTCCCCCAGTAACCGGTGTAGGATGAGGGTTTTTATGTTGCAAGAGCTATGGGTTTACGTGCAGGGTTGGGGCTTAGGGCCCCGTCTTTAGGGCGCGGGTCGAGGGTTTGCGGTCTGGTCTTGGGGTTCTCAATTTAAGGCCTCATACTTTGGGCTTTGATTCAGGGCTTGTGGCTCTGGGCTTTACAGTCTAGATGCAGGTGTAAACCCCAGACCCTGCGCCCTAAACCGTGTAGAGTTCAATGAATGGGTACCTGCAAAGATTGGGATGCTAACCCTGAAGTTTGCAGAGCCGCGCTTAACGTGATCTGCTCCCTTTGACACAAAGTAAGGTTTACGGGGGGGATCAGGGGAACTTAGTAAGTAGGTTGATCGCGAAGATAACCGGGGTTCTTACTTGGCTTTTACGGATACATTTTTAAGCCCCCCTGACCCTCCAAGTGAGATGATCTGGGAATCGAAGCCGCAGAAATGAAGGAGGCTATATTGGCCTTGGACTAGGGTTTATCTTTTTGAAAACACATCGCATGCTCTACCTGTATACCCATGTAGGCGTATATCTACATACACGTTCATTCTCTTGCTATTTGTCAGCATCGTCTCTTACGTAGATTTGCAGACTTTGCTTGGGCCGCGTCAACCAACTACTAGGGTGGTCAAACACCGAAGATACACGGCAGCCTGTACACCCGTACTGGGCAAGACAATGGGAGGTGCCTATGGCGAGTGGACGAGTAGTGCCCTTCAGGGCTACTCCCGTGCGTCGGGAGTTGCAATAAACTTGACCGTCTTGAGAGAGGAATTGAAAGCGCCAGCCCTCAACCCCAACAAGAGACGATTTGGGTTGTAGCCTGTGTGGTATCCTCACAGCGGGCGGGAATGTTGTGAATTCCCAGTTGTGATGGATGCTTGAACAACATCGTGCGAGGGTCGAAGGTGCAGGATGTGCCGCCACCCACAGAGTTCTGGTAGTGGGGCAGCGCCGTGTGTGCATTGATTATCAGCCGTGTGCAAAGAGATGCCCTAAGCCCTAAATCCTGAAGCCTAAACCGTGCAGCTGACATCAACCCTAAACTCTGAAACCCTAAAACCCTAAAACCCTCAAACCGTTAAACCCACCCTGAATCCGAAATCCTAAACCCTTAACCCTGGGGGATAAGGCTATGCTGGGAGACCCAGAATCTGGCCCTTGGAAGACCCGCGGTCTGAGCCGGCGATCTGACGATGCCGTTTAAGGTACAAATTTACAAAGGTTAAGGGGTTTTGGGTTTTTAGGGACTTAGGGTTTAGGGCTTCAGGGTATTAGGCATCTGACGATGCCGTTTAAGGTTTAAGGTATAAGGCTTAACGCTTTAGGGGTTTAGGGTTTAGGGTTTACGGATTCAGGGTTTTCGGTTTGAGGGTCTCAGGGTTTCAGCGTTTTTGGGTTTAGGCTTTAGGGGTTTTAGGGTTTGGGGATGTAGGGATTGCAAGTTTCAGGAATTTAGGGATTGGGGTGTAGTGCTTGGGTTTTAGAAATTTCCAAGATAAGCATGGAAAGAGGAAACTGTAGAAACTTACCTAATAATAGAGAATCAAATAAAACAAACTCCTGGAAAATGAAATGGAATCTGGGTTATGTATCGCGTTTGAAGTAATAGTTACATTCACTCATCGTTCTTGTACGTGAAGCCATGCAAGAACCTAACCTCAACTACATCAACCTCATCATCATCACCACCATCATCACCACCATCCATACAAAACTAACCTATTCCATCTGACTCCTGCATCAGGTTTGTCTTGTGGCATCCATATTATACATCATACCCCTCATGGAAGTCCTACACAAATGACTGTTCCAGTACCCACGACATGCTTCAGAACTGCGGTCTCGACTTTGCATATCCAATTCAAGAACTTATGGGTGGCAAGAACTTACTGGCGGTTAGTAGGGAGTAACCCTGAACCCTTAACCTCAGAAACTAAACCCTTAACCAATAAAGTATGGGGCCTACTTGGAATGAATGATCTTTCGACTTAGTAAGTCTACCTACTATCCCCAATGTCCCCAAATATACGCCCCATAACCCCGGTTACTAAGTAGACTTACTAAGTCAAGAGATCCTCCACCCCTAAACCCTAAACCCTAAACCCTAAACCCCTAAAACCCCTAAACCCTAAACCCCTAAAACCCCTAAACCCCAAACCCCTAAACCCCTCCAAGTAGGGACATGGATTTTCAAAGAGGCCCGCCGGTACGAAGCATCCTAATGGTTTAGACCCAGCCAACCTAGCAAGTGACTTCCAGTTTAGGGTTTAGGGTTTAGGGTTTAGGGTTAGTATAATGCGGAACCCTAAACTAGGGTAGGTTTGGGGGCCCTGTACAAAATATGTGTATGGCTGTAATCGGGTTATATAGGGATTCAAGGTAATCAAAACGAAAAAAGTATGTTGAAACCTGCCCCTGTAAACCCTGAACCCAAACATTAAAAGGGTCGAGATGCTGGGGCCTTTAGGGCTTTAGGGTTGTGCTTGGGTCGGCATGGGTTCGCGGAGGCGCCTCACTTTTCAAGTGTACATAAACGAAAAGGAAAAAACGAAACAGGAGCCATCTGATTTCATACTTGATTTAAGGCAAATTTAAGGTTGAGGGTGTAGGGTACGTACAAATACAAAGCAACATGCCCTAGGGCAGCCCTACTTTCGAAGGCAAACTACAGAAAAGGCCGGCCTGAGCAAATGCAATACCTAACATAAGGTAGAAACCAAAGCAATGCTTCAAATCGGGCGTGGGGGTATGTTCCTCTATGCCTATACAGTTCGATTATCCGCAGAGAACGTTTGGAGAACGTTCGGAGACCGTTCTCGCTTATTCAGTCCTCTAAGTCCTAAGCCCCTAAGCCTAAATCCATCTTCGATGCTAATTAAACCCTAACCCCAAAATAAACTCTAAGCCCGTTTCGCACTCTAAGCCGCAGGGTTTTCCGCCTAGGCCCAAACTGGCTGGGGGTTTCTCAAGCAAGTGGGCCCTTGGGGGCCCACGGCATATAATAGGGAGCGCGGAATATACAGCGGTTGTCTTGAGAAACTCCCATTTGAAAATGGTCGCTTGCCCAGTTCCGTTGGATGTGGGTGTTAGGGTTTTGAGGTTTACGGGTCCTCCACAAACATGAAATTCAAGCCCATTTAGGCCCCTTTGCGGGCTTCGGTGGAAGCTTTGGGGAGGGTGAAAGTTTGGGCTTAGATGTTCAGGGTTCAGCTTGCATAGGATGAGCCAGAAAGCCGGTTGAAATGGTTGTGCTTTCACGCGTGGGTTTACTGTTGGGGGTTCAGGTAGGGCCCGGCATGGCCCGGCCTACTGGTGCTGATTGCCCAGATATGTAAAACATGAACGGAAGCTGTTACGAATAGACAAGAGTTCCTATTGGGAAATTTATTAAGGACCATACTAAACTACCACACGACGCCTCTATCCACGCTTAGTGGTGCCTGGGAAAGAAAGTTCCAAATCCTAAACCCTTCAAGGCCCCTTGGTAAGCCTAAACTCCAACCGTAAACCCAAAACCCTAAGTCCTAACCCTTACCCCAAGCATCAAAAAATCACCTAAACGCCTTATAAAGGATGGTCTTTGGGCCCAAATTCCATCAAATATGAACCCTCAAATGCTTAGGGTTAATGGTCCCATGGTAAGTCTCTCATATTGACATGAGCTCGCAAGGGGACTCCTAGTCCCTGTTTTTGCGGGACCTCTTCTCAAGTCTATTCTTACAGTACATATACATAACGAACTATCTATGTTTATACATATATGTATATGGTAGGGGAATCCATTATAGACCCCAAAATACTATAGTCCTTATTATGGGGATCCCCAAAATGTACCCCCTAATTTTGGGAAATTCCCATATACACACTTGCGGAGGACCCAAGTATGAGAAATATCCTTATGATTTCATCGTCATAAACCCTAAACTCCTGCAAGAAAAGGCTTCCAACTAGGCGCCAGAGAACTGTCCGGCTGCTGGGTAGCAGAGACCAAAGGAATCACAACGGTGACATTCGCAGCGGATTTAAGGGTTCCTTCTCGGGATTATATTCAAGATCTTGCGCCACTGAGAGTCCGTGAAGTACGACTCAAGAAGCTTAAGTTGGTCTTCTTAACTCTACGTTATCCAGGGAGCCCAATACCCCTTAATTAAGGAATACAGCTTAATTAGGGACCTTAGTACCATTTAGGGTATATTCCTTAGTGAAGGGGTATTGGGCTCTCTACATTCGGTCGTTGCTGAACTCCTTGGGTCGCGCTGCGGGGACCCTCGGGGCGCAAAGGTGCTCTGACCAAAAACCTGTTCATCACCCAAACCTTATAGCCCTAACTACACGAATTAAAAAATGAAAGTACAATGATGGTTATGTGGAATCACGTCGAAAGGAACTGCAAACTAGAATGGAAACTGGGCTCATGCAAGGGTTTTTCGGATTTTGTAGTCTAGCATCCTTGATATGCTACGTATATGTTGCGACATCACGCTAACAGTGCCTCAGCACGTCTATTCTAAACGACTGATCTTTGCCCTACTGCTCTTAGGACTAGGCGTCTACCCAAACCATAAGCCTTACATCTGAAATCCTAAAACCTCACGCCTCACCCCGGACCTCCGAAATACAAACAATAACGGTTGGTTTGGGGTTACGGCTTACTGTTAATGACCACTGTTGTGATCCTAGATTCCTTCATCAACAGGAAACGATACCCCTTCAACCTCAAACCCCAAAGCGGAAACCTTAAGCCTCAAGCCCGAAACCTGAAACTCAAATCCCTAAACTTCATACCCTAAAGCGTAAAATCTGAAACCTAAACCCAAAACTTTTAAATTTCAAGGCGTAGAAGCCCTACACCCTTGACCATAAGCCTTAAGACGCAAGCCCTACGCCCTGAGCTCAAAAGGGTTCAGGGTTTCCACCACTTCCTACTAAACCCTAAACCCTAAACCCTTAATCCTTAAATCCTAAACCCTAGATCCCTTCAATCCCTTAATCCCTCAAACCCTAAGCCCTTGATCCCTTAACCCTTAATCCCTAAACCCTTAAACCCTTAAACCCTTAAATCCCAAACCCTAAATAGTAGTTTCCATGTTATTTTCCAGTATCCCTAACCCCCTTAAAGCCTAAACCCTAAACTCTAAATAGTAGTTTCCATGACATTTCCATTATCCCTAAACTCCTTAAAGCCTATAGTCACCCTTAAGTAGATAGAATATAGCTTTGGGTATGTTATAGTAAGATCCCCATATACCCCATATTCTATCTACTTAAGGGCGACTATCAACCCTCAACCTACTACCAGCAGCCGGCTGCCCGCGCCCCCCCCCCCCCCCTCCCAGCTCAGGTCGGCTGCTTAACGGTGGGGCCTGGAAGTTCTTCCTGCGCCACGAATTTTGGGGCTCTAAGTCTACCAATGATACCCACGTACAGGGTTCAGGGTTTAGGGTTTGGGGTTGGGGTTTGGGGTTTAGGGTTTGGGTTTAGGGTTGGGGTTTAGGGTTTAGGCGGCGTGGGATGTACCCAGAGAGCCCATGGCTCTTTAAGCAAGGAATATGAATCAGGGAGTGGGATCAAGGACTAGACTTGGGATCATGTTACAGGATCCTTGGCACGACGAGGGGGAGGGGGGGGTAATCAGGGCTTAACCTTAAACCCTCAGCCCTAAAAACCCTGAACCTTAACCCTACAACCTAAACCCTACAACGCCCTAAACCTTAAACCTAAACCCTGACCCTAAACCCTAAACCCCCCCCATCAGGGCTTGTGATCCAGGATTTAGGTTTGGGCGCGGAGTTTTGTAGAATCATGAGCATTAGCTGCACCCTTGCGTGTGTGGGCGGGGTCGGGTAGGCAGCATTGTGAGCATCAGCTGCATTTCGAGCATCAGCTGCGCCCTTGGGTGGGCGGGGCCAGCAGCCAGCATCATGAGCATCAGCTGCACCCTTGAGTGTGTGGGCGGGGCCGGGCAGCCAGCATAGTGAGCATCAGCTGCACCTGAGCGTGTCAGCGGGGCCGGGCACCCAGCATCATGAGCATAGCATCTGCGGGGCCGGCAGTCGTCATCATGAGCATCAAGCTGCGCCCTTGGGCGTGTATGCGGGGCCGGGCAGCCAGCATCATGAGCTGCTGCAGGGCCGAGCGGCAAGCATCATGAGCATCAGCTGCACCCTTGAAAAGCCGGGCAGCCATGAGCATCAGCTGCACCCTCAAGTCTGTGGCCGGGGCCGGGCAGCCAGCATCATGAGCATCAGCTGCACCCTTGGGTCTGTGGGCAGGGCCGGGCAGCCAGCATCACGTATCAGCTGTGCCCTTGGGCGTGTGGGCGGGGCCGGGCAGCCAACATCATGAGCAGCTGCAGGGCCGAGCGGCCAGCATCATGAGCATCAGCTGCACCCTTAAGTCTGTGGGCGGGCCCGGGCAGCCAGCATCGCAGGCTGGGGCAGCAAGTGTTTGGCAGCGTGGACAGGGCCTTGATGGGGGGGTTGGTTTAAGCCCTTTCCCGAAAGCCTACGTAGAGAATCAGGGATAGTTTTGGGGTGGTCATATGGATTATAATATTTTGGGGTCTATATTGGAACCCTCTATTTATGGAAACCACCCTGAAGCTCCTTCTGTGATGGAACTGCTAACCCCTTCCCAAAAACCCACTCAGGCTCCAAAGGCCCAAATGACTCTAGCCCCTCACCCTAAACCCTAAACTGCATCTCGGATTAACAGATTGCTGGCGTGATTGATATTTAGAAAACGGATCATCCGGGGATGGAGGGCATTGCTATTTGGTGGGGAGGAGAGCACCCAGATGATGATCCCAAACCACAAGCCCCCAAACACTAACGCGTAAATCCTCATGCCAGCGCCCTAAACCCTAAACCCTACACCTCTAAACTCTGAACCCTGAACCTTTCACCCTACGCCCTATCCCCCGGAACCTCAGCCAACCCTTCTTGTGAGGCCTTCATCCAAACGCTACAAAAATGGGTGCCTGAAACCTAGTCTTACTGGGGGCTAGCCGGGAATACGGGAACATAGCATATAGGGATGACATTCCCTTATTCCCTTCTAACCCCAGTAAGCACGTTCATGAGGCTTCCTCAAACAGGAAACCCAGACGCGCGCTTTAGGGAGTTGGGGTTTGGGTTTTACGACAGCGCCTTCCACGCACCAATAAACACCCCTTCTGCTGTCCTCTCCTGCGATGTGGGAATTTCAGCAAACATCCCCTGAATCATCTCTACCAGCTCTTGGAATCTCCTTGTAATTCTGATCTTCCACTGAATTCCCTACGGACCCCGTATTTTGAGAAACTCCCCTATATGGTACTTTCCCAAAGTTAGGGTACCCCAATACAGACGCCAAACTGCCAATATAGTATAGTCCTTGTTCTAGGGACGCCCAAAATGGTACCCCCCAATTTTGGGAAACCCCCATATAGCTGATCACGCAGCTCTGCCTCTACGAGCTACAACCGAACTCTAAAACAGCTCCCGGTGTCCAGCTGTTCATGTTCTCGGTGCACTGGTCTAACAACCTTTCGATGCTCGTTTGCAACTGTACAAAAAGGGGCTCCCTTCTGGCTTCAATTTGGGCATACAAGTTGGAAAACATGGATGAACTCCTAAGAAAGGTAGTTCTGGGCTCTGCGAGTGTAGCTGGTCAACGAGGGCACCGCGCTGTGAAGCTTCTTTCAGGGCTTGGGAAAAGCTGGTTGAGGGGTTCAGGCTAAGGGTTCAGGGTGCGGAGATTCAACACTAAATAAACCCTAAACCAAAAACCCTAAACCCTAAACCCCAAACCCTATCCCAACAATCCTATCCCCTGCACGCTTTGGAGATCCAAAGCTTTTCAGTTTGGAGCTATAGGGCTGGCAGGATTCCAGGGCTTTAGAGTTGAGAGTTTCTGGTTCAGGGATTGGCATCGCCGGTTTAACTTGGGTTAGGTTCCCCAGTAACCCCATAATGATAAGGGTACCCTTTTCCTAGTATTTAGCTTTAATAAGGAGACCACCAAAATAAAAAGGGAACAATGATACTACTGGGGTACCTAGTAGGACAAAAAAATCTCCCTACTGGAAAAAAAGCAGATTCTTATGAAGAACTTAGGATCCTGTAGCAGCAATACAGGGTGCTGACTCAACGGTTTGGGGGTACTACTGCAACTTTTGATGAGAGCTTGGGCGCAAGCCAACAGTACGAGGGGGCTTCTCAAGAGATTCCTCAAGCGCGACCATTGTGATCTACCGCATAATCCTCAAAATACCAACAACTTCACGAAGATGCATACCCATCATGTTGGGTTTGGGGTTCAGGCTTTAGGGCCATTATTTTGGGTATTCGGGAGCTCCAGGTACACCCTAAACGCCCCCTTGGAAATGCCCAAGGCCAGACTTGCCGCTCACAAGACCGCAGATGCACCCTAGGGCGTAGGGGGGAAGAAACTCGGAGCTCCGAACCTGAAACCCTAAATTACCCCTTAAACCTAATTAGGGTTATATTGGGGTTGTGTGGGGAGAATGAAAAAGAACATGGAAACGACTATAATGGGCTATATAGGGTTTAGGTTTAGGGTTTACCTGGACCCTCCAAGGTAGTTCCTTCTGAATTTTTGGGTTTGGTATGGTTTTTGGGGTAGGACTCTTATCAGGACTACCAAGAAGGTACTAGATTGGAGGGTCTAGGTATGCTGTAGGAAAACCTGGACCACAGACCCTAGTAATGTAAAACCAAATGGAAAAGAACATGCAGATGAAATGGAACCTACTATTCTCAAGGTTTAGGATTTAGGGCGTGGGGGTTCGAGTAGCCTAAGATGGACGGTCAAAGAGAAAAGAAGCTGGAAAATCATATGGGAACCGGGGTAATTATATTGGGTTTATTTATATGGGGAATGCCCATAAATCAGGGCAAGGATTATAGTATGTTGGGTCTATGTTGAGGTTCCTACATTTAGGCTGACTACCATATTTTGACACATGCAACCACCTCTTTTGTGGGTGGTGCCCCGACCCGACAACGATGACCATGACGGATCAGGGCGAGCGTATTAAGTCCTGTTGGTTTAGAGCTTCAGGTCTAGGGCTCAGGGCTCAGGTTCGTATGAAAACTGCCGGTGCTGATGAATTGCCCTAAACCCTGGATCTTAAATCCCTAAGCCCTTACCCCTAAACCACAAACCCACAAACCTGACGTCCAACTGCAGCCCAAGTAACTTCCGGGCTATGCGAAGAGTACCAGCATTGGCGGCTGTGTAGGGGCTCTCCATTTGAGGAGCCATGCCTTGCTCCAGGGGTTTGGGGTTTAGGGTTTAGGGCTTGTCGTATGAGCTATTGT
The DNA here is from genome assembly GCA_905231905.1 of Symbiodinium pilosum. Lineage (NCBI taxonomy): Eukaryota > Dinophyceae > Suessiales > Symbiodiniaceae > Symbiodinium > Symbiodinium pilosum. The sequence goes on along the minus strand of CAJNIZ010002159.1, from coordinate 16,336 downwards.
CTAAGCTTCTTAAAGGGGGTGGAGGGGCTTCATGATCCATATGGTCATTTGCTTTGATTCGAAACTGTTGGACTTTCGTGTCTTGCGATTACGAGCGGACTACCAAAGATCATGTAGGACGATCTTTCCAAGATGAAGTCTCAGCCCCATATCCAGAAACCCAGACCATGGTGGCAGCTGCTGCAAGCCCACGTGTCTTATATATGCATGTGCAACATAATGATAGCGGATTCTGGGGAACCCATCCCCTATGATGAGGACCATCTCAGAATCATAGGGTCGTTTTTGGAAGGCTGTGCCGGAAGCTGGGTGCAATATTTAGGGTTTAGGGTTTAGGGTCCAAGCCCTGAACCCTAAATCCTAGACCCTTCCTGAAACCCTAAACCCTGGATTCCTAAGAATAGCCCCTACGACCCAATCCTTCATTGCCTTCGAAACACCCCTAGTTACAGCCTATGTGAGCCCTAAATAATTCCCTTTCCCGAGTGCGCACGCCCCCACTACCACCCTCCTAATAACACATATCCCCCCACATATATGATGGTACCCTTTTGGGAGGGGAGCTATTCGGACGAGAGGATTAGTACAGAACCTTCCATCTTGTTGTCCTGTGCATGAATCCCTACCAGACATTCCCTCAGCCTTAAGTTGTACACCTCACATATCCCTAGATACCCCTAAATAACACCACAAATATGTCTGTATATGTATATGTATACATATATATATATATATGTATAGATGTACACATATCCAATAACCTTACAGTAGAAACCCCGCAGGTCCCGCAAGGTCGACCAGCCTCCCGTGAAGGAGCGAGAAAGCCTAGATTCTACCTGAGCGAGCCATTTGGTAGTTTCCCAAAATAGGGGGACCCCAATATAGACCCCAAAATACTATAATCCTTATTATGGGGACCCCCAAAAAAGGTACCCCTACTGTTGGGAAATTTCCATTTTGGGAAAGGGCCTAGGGTTTAGGGCTTAGGACTTCGGGTTTAGGTCGGGGCTTCATCTGAACTCCCCCCTCACCTCTGGCGGGGCCCCTACACCCGTCCTCTCACCGTATAATGTTTAGGGTTTAGGGTTTAGGGTTTAGGGTATCAGGAGTATCCAGTATCAGGGGCTGGGGCTCCCTAAAGCAGAAACTAAACCCTAAACCTTTAAAGCCCAAACCCTGAATCTTAAACCTTAAACCTTTAACCCTGAACCCGATGCCTCAAACCCTAAACCCTTAACCGGTTCAGGGTTCAGTCTCCTGATTTATGGGTTCAGGGCTCTCCAGACTGAAGGCAGGCCAAGCCCCCCAAACAAAGGGTTTAGGGTTCAGGGTAAGTAATCCTTTCCGAGAAGGTCTAATTGCCCAATAAGTCGGACTCTTGTAAAGGGTATATCCGGATCCACAGGGGTATATAGGGATATATAGGGTTTAGGGTTTGGGGTCCCTGTACCCAATAATGAGCTACTTGTGGTTTGGGTAACAGTAATTATAGTACACACCTTGGCTGAGTATATGATTATTAGGTACTTGGACCCTTAATTAAGGTTTCATACTGGTATTTATACATCTCCACATATGTAAGGTCCCTTATGGGAAAGAATTAGGGATAGCGTGGAAAAGGGGTGTTTGAGAATCCATTCTAAAGGCGGGCCATCGGAGAGTTTCTTTACATACTATCGACACATCCCTTCTAGGGATCTCCCCAATCTCCAGCTAACGCCTGCTGATGTCCATACACCCCTAAAGGTTCCGAGGGTATTCCTGTTTTGAGAAATTACCATCTAAACTCTCAAGCCAGACTAGCTTAAGGAGCTATAGTCCTCCTTAAGTAAGTAGAATATGGAATTCCCCAAGTTCTGACTAGGATGCCCCTAGACCTCTTTATTCTATCTGCTCAAGGGGGACTAAGGGGACTTAGTAAACAGGTTACAAAACATGGCCGGTTGGCATTATTACGTGACTTCTAAGCGGCAAAAGCATACACACCCCTGATCCTCCAAGCATAGTCTCCCTTAAGTAGATAGAATATGGCTTTGGGCATATTAAATAAGATCCCCATATACACCATACGTAATTATTCTATCTACATAAGGGGGACGATAACCCCCCAACCCTAAACCCTATATAACCCCAATATACCAT
>CAJNIZ010002159.1:0-12357 GCA_905231905.1 Symbiodinium pilosum | reverse complement strand
TACTGGTAATTGTTGAGGCTTCTACATGAAGTAAGCAGCTTAAGATAAGGGGTCGGAAGCCACTACTACATCATTCATGATTACGGTTTTGATTTTCATTCTCAATATTTACACACTCCGCACAAAAATGTAAGATAGTAGAATGGAATATAACGCAGGATATTCTAATACTCATTGTTGGTATCATCCTGCCTGCTACATGTGCTTAGTGTAAGGGACTAGGATCAGTACTCTGGGAGGCCCAACATGCCTTGTGAACCTCGCAAACAAGAAATGTAGAATTTGGAGCTCGGGGTTCCAAGGTCCACAGCAACAAGCCCTCAACCCTGATGCTTCACAGACTTGGGGCTTCAGGGTCTGTAGCCGCAAGCCAAAATTGTTCTGGGCTGTCGGAGAAAGATTGCGCAGTGCTTCAAAAAACGAATGCTTCAAAGGACTTCGAACTATGGTTTTCATATGGATGCTGTGAAAAACAGGTTTGCGTTGGCTTTCTTTTTGAAACTTCAATCCATATAACAAGGACCTTATGATTATCATAGAACTCTCACAAGGTCCTAACTATACGGGTTACCAACAACCTCGTATTAGCCTTGAGGCCCTGCGCCGCGGTTGAATCAAGATTTGTTGGTCCGATAGGCGAAAATGCACGTTGTAGGCCGTTTGTGGGAGTAGATTGTGGGACAGGGCTTAAGGACCTGAAGCTGTACGAACAGTGGAGAAGTGATGGGTTCGACAATGGAGGCTAAAATAGCAACTGGATATTCCATAATGGGCTATGGAGAAAGGATGTATGATCCTGAATGATCACCAATATGATCTTGACGTCTATGGGAGGTACGCTGTACCTTGGTTGTACAAAGATTGAAGGACCATAATAATAGTTCTAGTTATTCAGTTATTCAGGCTTCTACATACGTTGAGGATGCTTCTCTGGGATCGGGGGGAAATACACTTGGACAGGAGCCTCATACGAAGGAATGGAGCCTCTGTGGTGTTCAATTACAAAGATTTTAGGTACGCTACTTGGAGCTCTTATGATTCAGCGTTCTTTAGGTTTGCGATTCTGGCGTTCAGGTGGTTGAGGGTTTGGTTCTTTCAGTTCCAGGGTCTATATAGTTTTTTGGTCACAGGGTATCCTAACCCCTAAACCCTCGACCCCAACCTGCGTTGCAAGGGTAGAGGTTGGAAGGCGTCTGGAGACGGGCCTTTAATGCCTTGCTGCACGAGCCTGAATAGATGATAACATGACTCCTGGAACCCACTCCTGGTTACATAATTGTTTAAATGCCCCTGAGTTCCTGGGAGTATATCGTACTTAGGGATCTCGTGCAACGACTGCAGTTCTGCTTCCGACCTTTGCTGACCTTGATCCAACTTAGTACCTCCTCAGTAAGCTCAAAACCCAGTATAAAAAGGCTCCAGGGTTGGCACCCCTGGGCACCCTAAGCTTGAACCCCTGAGTTAAGGCTACGTTGAAGGAATCCTCCGGGAACTGTATGAGTGTAGGGGTGTAGGGCTGAGGATTTAGGATTTAGGATTTGGGGTTGTACTGTGGGGCAAAAGAAGTGCGACCATATTCAGGTGGCTTTCCATTGGTATTGCCCTAGGGGCACAACTCTGAACCCTGGAAGTATGTTCGCCCCTTCTTGCTATTCCCGGCGCCTTTCTTGCCCTTTGACTGTCTTCCAGGCCCTGACGCCGACTTCTTGCCGCACTGCGGGTCCCCGGCCCAATGTCCAAGACGCCCACAAGCTGCACATCGAGAGCGGGACTTCTCCCGCGCGATCGCCTGCTCCTTTCAGCTGAAGCGCCGGGCTCCTTTGGCTTGAAGCCACGGTTCTTCTGGATGTCGCGCAGCTTCTGCCTGGACTCGCGATAGCTGGAGTACGCCTGAAAAACCTCTTCATCGTCAGAGGCCTCGGCATCGGAGAAGACGTCGTCCAACGCCTCGCCGTCTGCCGCGTTCGCGTAATCAGGCGTCTCTTCGTTCAGGTAGCGCAAGAACCAGGAAGCAGTTACACCCCTAAACCCTAAACTCTATATCGGGGTGCCTGAAACCCTGCCTGAAGCTTCCAGTTCAGAGCCTACCCTCCAAACCAACATGGAATTTCTAGGGTTTATGGTTTCCCAAATGAAGGGGTACCTGTTTGGTGCTCCCTTGATTTTGATTGTAGTACTTCGGGGTCTATATTGGGGCCCCTATTTATGGAAACTACCACATGGGCTCATGTTTTTTTCGGGGCAGTAGTCCTTACAGGGCCGTTTGATGGGCTCGGAGGATAACTGCTTGAAATTCTTCAGAGCCCCAGGAAGTGCGTTTCATGTTGCTGTTCTTTGTAATATCCACCTTGTACGGTTTTGTCACCTGGTGGAGAACTGTGGCGCTAAAAATATAAGGCTCTTGGGGAACCGAGGGATATGTGGGGATCACAAAGGTTTTGAATGGGGGATCCCTACAAAGAGCTTCCACAGGACGATTCCGACAAGAGGGCGCGCATTCATGGTGGCCACCTTTAAACGGACATCTAAAAACCTATGTCCTGGTGAAACTTTGTTCTCGCACGGAATCCTGGGAAGCATCTCTCGAACACCCAAGCCCTAAACCAATCAGAATTTTAGGGTCTGGGGTTTAGGGGTTGCCTGTTGCCAAGCCGCATGTGGTGGCGAGAAATGTGCAAGGAGACCGATGTTGCAGGCTTTTTCCTACCAGCAGTGGTGAGTGTTTCGGTTCAGGGGGAAAGGAGGAGATGCAACTTTAGAGTTCCATTGATGTGGTTTGGGGTTAAGGTTTAGGGTAAACGAAAACAGGTTTGGGGTTGGGGGTTCATGATTAAAAACATGGGGACTAAGACAGCACCATGAATTCTAACCTTTGTATGCTGTCACTGCAATTATCAGAAAAAGGGACCCGAACTAAGGGTAGAAAATAACCACAACTAAAACATCCAGGGACTATATAACCCTAAACCCTAGAACCTGAAACCCTCAAACCCTAAAACCGAGAACCATTCAGGGACTATACTCCTAACCCTAGAACTTTGAAACCCTAAAGCCTTAAACCGAGTGGCGGCAACACCAGATCCACCTGTTTCAGCCTAGGCTCCTGGCGTAAGGCCTTCATAATAATGATCCCGAAGGGTCCAAGGACCCAAATAAAAGTGCCCCTTTAAAGGAGTTATAGGAATCTATAGGGATATGCAGGGATATATAGGGCAAGGGTCCAAGGACCCAAATAATAGGCTTTTAGGGCACAAATACAATAATATTCATGGTATTTGGGCCCGATTAAGACCCTATTATTTGGGTCCTTGGACCCTTAGGGGATAGCAATGGCAGCAGCAGTACACGTAGAAGCAGCAGCAGTGGTACTAGCAGTAATAGGAGGAGGAACATGAACAGAACAGGTTTAGGAATAGGAGCAGTAATCGCAAAGCCCCTTATAGCAAACATTCTCAACAAGGCACCTGCTCGAGAAATATTCCTTCTTATGGACAGCGGCGGTATAATGAATCATGAGGGGAACTAAGTATAGCTTGTCGCCTAAGGACATGTTCATGTAATGGAAGGACTAGAAACCTAAACCGTAAATCCTACACTTCTCATTTAGCTTCACAGCACCTCTGCAACCTCTGAACCTTTTCTATTTAAACGAGGAGCAAGTTCACCTCAGGGTATCTGGGATTGGGCCCCCCAGTTCTGGAAACTCCTATGTACCCCTAGCGAACCCCGAAAGAACAACGTAAAAGTGTCTCTTTTGCGCCAGGCGCTAATTCTGTAGGACAATACAGGTGGGTTCAGGGTGTATCATAACCGGATTAGCGAACTCTCAAACATGTAAAGCGTGTCTACGTGCTACAACAACGTAATTCCGCAAAATAATAGTAGGCCCTACCCAATCCTCAAGGGTACCCCGAACATCATCCTATGACCTACTATAGAGTACCCGGAGGAAAATTCCTACAATGCCCCTTCAAAGTGGTCATGTACCCAAGAGGAACCCACAACCCTTACAACTTCAATGCTAGATAATGTAGACCCCTAATTAATAATACCCCTCCCATTAATAGGGATTACAATAGGGATCCTAATATTAAGGCCCCTAAAAGGAAGGGGTTTATTAATCAGGGGTCTGCATTAGAGGTTGGCGGCTTAAGGTTTACAGCTTTCGTTCTCTTTTCCATTTCCACACCTACAAATCCCTATAGAGCCCCTAAAGGCAGGTAAGGCATATACCCCTGAGCTATAAGTGTAAGAACTAAACCACAAAACCCAAGCCCTAGAACGTCAAACCCAAACACCAAAGCCTAAACTGCCCTAAACCCTCAACGCTGAACTGCCCTAGACCCTAAACCCTGAGCTGCCCTGGATGCCAAACCCTGGACTTCTCCACACCATGAACTGCCCTAAATCTTGAACCCTAAACCCGAACCTAAACCCTGAACTCTAAACCCCTAAACCCTAAACCCTAATCTCCAAACCCCTATATCCCCGGTAGGAGATACAATAACATCCCTATAATCTCCCTAATATAACCCCAATATAACCCCAATATAACCCTAATCAAACCCCAATATAACCCTATAATAACCCCAATTAATATGACCCTCTAATATCCCTATATCCCCTTTTAACAGTACTTCATTCTCATCAGGCCTGAGGCGCTGCTCGGATCGCTTGTCGAGCAACTCATCCAGTCTCACAAGTTCCTTGCTTACGGTTTAGGGTTTTAGGGTTTAGGGTCCCGGGGTTTAAGGGTTAAGGGCTTAGGGTTTAGGTCTAGGGTGTTTAGGGTTCAGGGGTTTAGGTTTAGCTTAGCATTTGGGCCTTTGAGGGGTGGCGTAAGGGATCAAAAAGGGACATGTAAGGACACGCAGGGCTATATCGGAACGCCCCTGCTTTTCATTTTAGGCCTTGTAGGGCTTAAGAATCAAGGTTTAGGGTTTACTGTTTTAAGGTTTGGGGATTAGGGTTTACCCTCAACCCTGAACCCTAAAAATAGGCTTAAGGAATAATAAACTGTAGTTAGTCTTCAGGTTTTACGGCTTGGCTTCTCACAAGCCAGTCAGTTGGACGGCAACAGCCAGATCAACGAACACATCCTGATGACCACCTTGTTAATCTTCATGCCTCTGAACCCTGCTTGCGACGAGTTATAGTCAGCCTTGCATAGATAGAATATGGAATCTCCCGAGATCATCTTAATAAGATCTTCACATTCCCCCCCATATATTCTATCTACTTAAGGCAGACTACATGCTTTCGCGTTGGGACCACCGCGTCATGCACCTGGGTACAATCTGCTCGGCAGCTTGCATCCCTTGTGCGCTGGTAGCAACAAAGGGAAGGCCACTTTTTGTTGCGGCTGCGAACCAGACTAGGGTCTGGGGTTTAGGGTGTTTAGGGGGTTTACAGGTTAGGGTTTAAACTGCAACTTGCAACGTACCTGATCATGTAGGCCATGGGAGTCTCAATTGACTGTCAGCAATTCATCAAACCGTTTGTCAAAGCATGTTTCGCCACGCTCGTATGCTCATGGTCCATCAACCTAAACCCCACACCCGAACCCTAAACACTAAACCCGAAACCCTAAACCCCAACAATCCTGAAGACCCTCAGGCTGAAGATACCAAAGCTTAAGCTCCCTTCAGCAGCCTGGAATGAAGATACTAGCCTGCATCCGTGGTTCTGTCTGGGTGTAAAGGTTTCAGGGCTTCGTAGCATTACAAGGTTTAGGGTTTAGGGTTGTAATCACTTCCCTTTCGTACGGAATAACCCACCCTGCAACAATATTTCATGCGTCCCATACGGTGCCAGTGCATATACGATACATACTTATGTCAAGGGAGTTGCGGTTTCATCGTCGAGGAGAAGATTCACCCCACCCTAAAACTGAACCCCAGACATTGAACCCTAAACCCTAAACAACAACCTTATGATATCTGATGCTGGATTTCCATCTGCCTATGGGTTGGGATCGGGATGTCCAAAGTGCTCATAAAGGGAAAACTTCGACTCGGTTAAGGTTTAAGGGAAACAGAAGTTGCAAGTAAACCTTGAGCTCCCAATCCTAAATTCTACACCCTAATGTAGACCCATGATTTTTAACCCCCCTCCCCATGATAGGGACTATAATAGGGATTCTAGTATTAAGGCCCTTTACAGGAGGGGGTTTATTAATCAGTCCTAAACCCTAAACCCTACTAACCCTAGCCTAACATTAAGCCCAACAACTGCAGCGAAGACTCTTCGAACATGGGCAAGCAAATAAATTGGAGAAATCCCGTCTGGGACTTCGAGAGATCAAAGTTGTTGCGGTCACCTAGGCACGAGTTTCGGGTTTAGGTTTAAGGGTTTAGGGTTTAAGGTTTTAGGGTTTAAGGTTTTAGGGTTTAGTGGTGCTTAAGGGAGGGCGGGAGAGTGGATCATCCGATCCACCCCAAAAAACATCAATTCACCAAGTAAACCCTTACTAGAACCCTGATATTCACTACCCCACCCTAAACTCTGAACCCCAAACCCTGAACCTTAAAAACTAAAACCTGATCTCAACCTTAAACCCTAAACCCCGAAATTTAAAAACCTAAGCAACAACCCAATGATGCCTATATAACCCAAATATTCTATAGTCCTTCAATTTTCCTTTCCATTATCCCTATATTACCCCAATATATATAATATACCCAACCTCCTACCTAGCCTCAGCACCACGCTGCTAGGACTAAGGTGCGGGGTTTGGCTACTAATTACGCGATTTAATTCAGGGTTTAGGGTTTAGTGCTTACGGTGTAGGATTTGGGGTTTAGGGTGTAGGATTTAGGGTTTGGAGTTTGGAGGGCGTTACTTTGAAAATGTTCTTGATGCGATGAACTGCTGTGATTGGAAACTGTTTTCACCAATGACAGTGCTTGTTTTGCTTCTTGGAAATTTCCGAAAGTAAGGGGACCCGAATAAAGACCCGAAAATGCCATAATCTGTTAAGTTAATAGGATGCCCAAAAAAAGAGCCTATATTTTGAGAAAAAATGAACCCTAGAGGTAAACTCTAAACCCGGTAAATCACTATACATCCATAAAAACGCTTGTATAACCCCCTATGACTCCCCAAAGGATAACCCTAACTCTGGGAACCCCCCTTCAAACCCTAAACCCTAAACCTCATATATCCCTACATACCCTTGTATGAGCTATAGTCTAAACTCCTAGCATCCCCCTTAATGCGCCCTAAAATGGTTCCCTATATAGTCTCCTATATACCCCCTTTCCTGGACTTTAGACTATAGCTCATAAAAGCTTTCGCTAAGGATCCAAATAGCCCAATGTAGGTAATATTTATAGACTTCAGGGCCCAATGCAGGTATTATTGATATACCTTAAGGGTTTGGGAACCCAACCCTAAACCCTAAACCCTGAGCCCTAAACCCTCAACCCTAAACCCCTGAACCCTAAACCCTAGACCCTAAATTCAACTATCTGGAGCAGGTCGGGGATGTGGAGGCTAAGATTTGCAATGCCACCATGGTGATGGCTCCCCTAAACCACGGGGACGTGCTTAATTACAACAAGTCTCGTTTAGGGCTTAGGGTTAAGGGTTTAGGGTTTAGGATTTAGGGTTTAAGGCTTTAGGGTTTTAGGGTTAAGGGTAGGGTTGAGGGTTTGGGGAACAATGCATATGGGCTTGGTGTTGCTTAGGGTGGATTCTCTAAACCCTCCTGAACTAGTCCAGCTCTTTAGGGCTTGTTGAGGGGCTTATTGCCGGGAAACCCAAGCAGGCGTAGTATGCAGCGGGTGGGGCTTCAGGAGCCAGAGTGCGCAGAGTTGAACTAGGATGACTGCCAGGATTACGGGATTTTTCCACTGAGGACGGGTGCTTTTGGCGCATCCAACTAGTTGAAAACCCACTGAACGGCATTCTGAGAGTTGCCTTGTGCACAACAGCTTAGACGTAGAAACCAGAATCCAGAAAGAGGGCAAACTGGCACCAGTCATTTGTTTTTTTGTTCCGAGTTCTCTGCTGGAGGAGTCAAGGGATTTCAAAACATGCGCTATGAGTTCTGCAGTAGGAGGTCTCTAGAAAGAAAAACAACTAAGTTACAACCAGCCTCTAGCCAATATCTCTGTATATCTCTATCTTGTTACTATCACAGAGAACAATAGTAGTTCACAACATGCCTGCCGAGGCCCCCTAGCTCTTAGGTGGGCTATAACCAGGATAAGTATAGTCTCTAGTTTTGGGACTTGGAACTGCTGTGTACACCATCGGAGTTTCCATATGATTTACCATGTTTGCCATTTAAATTCCAGTCTCCCTAAACCCTTTAGATCCCCATATATCCGTACATATCTCTGCTGTATAGCTATGTAACTAGGGGACCCCCTCCTTTTAGGGAGGTCTCTCATGTCCAGCTTGATGCCGACGCTCCTACCGTTGATGTGAGAGGAAGAGTAGTCCCTATTGGCTCTGCAAAAGGACCTTCTCCTAATCAAATCCTGCGCGCTTCCATTGCCAGTCCTAAGCCCTCAGCCCTGCGACGCCTCAGGACCACCTCCACCAATATCTCAGGCACAGAAAAACAACATACTGGAAGGGTCAAAGGGACCGAATACCTGGGGTCACTATGTGGTAGTTTCCCAAAATAGGGGGCTCCAATATAGATCCCAAAATACTACAATTCTGAGCATGGGGACCCTCACGAAGTACCCCTAATCTTGGGAAACCTATATGGCTTACAGGGGTGGGCAGCGTAAGTGTACCAAGCCCTCCCGACCCCCTCCCAGAAAAGAGAACCCAAAAACCTAAACCCTAGACCCTCTAAGCCCTATGATTATGATAAGTACTTGCAGAGCTGCATAGCGGTGACAATGGTAGGCCAAGACCTGGCCCGTTCCGGGATTCGGGGGGTTTGGGTTCAGGGCGCACCTCAACCTCGAAAGTAGATCAGCTATAGTCTAAACTCCTAGTATCCCCCTTAATACCCCCTATAATAGTTCCCTATATAGTACCCTAAGGAGTTTAGACTATAGCTCATATGGAATAATTGCCTCTTGGGCTGTTTTGCGGAGTTTTGGGCTATTATCTTACCTACTTTTGGGGTCCAGGTAATTGTAAACCTTGACCAATTTACCTCTTGTTTATTTAGTGGGCTTTTTCATAGGGGCCCTGATTAGTGTATGGCCCCCCGAAACAAATTAGGGACCCTAATTAATATACGGGGGGGGCCTCCCCCAATCTGGATCCTAGACTTACTTAAATTCAAAAGGAGGGATCAGGATCGGATCGGTAATAGATCAGAAGGGTTGCGGAACAGATTCAGAAAGGTTTGAAGAGTTCAGAGTCACTTTTCAGAACCTTTAAGGAGTTGAGACTACAGCTCATTTGAGGTTTTAAAAGCGTTTCGACTCCGAGATATAGGTATGGGGCTTTCATCTGAAGTTTCCAGGCGAGTTTCTCAGAATTCTCTGTAAAGAGCCCCTTAGGGTTGAGGGTTTGGGGTTTAGGGTCTGGGGTCACTACTCTGATCACTGAAGCCACGACCCACTAGCGCTCGTGGCTTCGGATTCCTGGGTTGCGGTTGAGGAACTTAACTTGAATAAACAACTATACTGTAATAAGAAGACCCTATTATTTACGAGCTACCCGTATTATGGTAACTTATTCTAAGCTCCTCGGTAGTAGCAACCCAGATTAGTGTGACAGTGATTTGCACGAGCCTGCTCAAGTTTATGCACCGACGCATCCGTACCTGCTGTAAAGCTGGTCCTGCTACGCTCTGTTTGATTTGGAGAACCTTCTAGGTTCATAGCATGCCTTGCCTCACTGTCCGTGGCCGGCTGCTTAGGAAAACACGTTCGGCCTACGTCCAGTAGGAGACGCGGGACTAAAGTACTGAAACACTCAGGTGCAATCATGTATCGGGAGCTCAACTGCCGCGGTTAACCCCTTTCGAGGTTCAGGGTTCAGGTTTTGAGGTTTATGGTTTAGGGGCCTACAGATTTTGGAGGCTTCGCTTGTGTATCGCCGTAAGTGCGATACTTCCACCGAAGATATCGCAATCCCGACCCCCCTTGCAGTCTGACTATGGCACCAATATAAATGTGCACTTCTATTGGGAACCAGCTTGAACAACTTACTGGTTCTGAGTAGTGCACAAAGGGACATAATCCCTAGAGAATCTCTATGTAATACATTCCCTACACCCTAAACCCTACGTACTCCCTTTTTCCCTACTAAGCCCCAATTGGTTAATTTGTGCAGGAAGCGACTACGGGGAAATGCGTAAAGAAGATGATGTATATACGGATTTTGGAAACCCCCTTCAGGATCATGTCAGAACCCCATAGAAGTACAAGGACTTTAGAGTTTAGGGTTTAGGGTTTAGGGTTAGCCCTGAACTCACAAGACTCAAGCCTGAATAGCCAAACCCATAAAACCTGAAATCCAACACCCCTGACCCCTAAGAACCCAAACTCCAGCACCCTGCATGTACCACGGACGTCCTGAACCCCGGCCATGTTTGCCTCGGAATTCGTATTTGAATCCTGAAACACATACTCTCAAATGAAATGCCAGTTGCAACCCAATTACGAAGACGTCACAGGTTCTACGCTAGGGTGTAAGGTTCAGGCTTTTTGTTACTACCTGGAACGCACATTGTCCGTACAGGTGTCAAACGGCAGGTAAATGCGGCCTCAAGTAGCCTTCCAAGAATCCAGACACAGTGTGATCCCTGTACACATGGCTGTTGAAGCTGAATCTCTTAAACGCTGCGACGTATGTTCTACGGACACCTTCGCAAACACAACACAATTTCCAGCCTCTTTCTACATCTCCCTGCGCATGGAACTCCTGGTGATGGGACTGGTGTGGCAACTTAAGTCAGGCTGAAGTTGTTACATGTTTGGATTCCATGGCTTCACGCAAAACTCTGACAATCTGGGTGACCATCCTCTGATGGAATCGACAAAGAACGGTCGTAAAACATTCGTTCCGTGAGGGTGGTTTTATCCTTCGGGTCGCGGTAGCCTCAAATGCCAAGTAAACTCAACTCAGCACCCAAACCCAGAGCAACCAAAACACCTCAATCTCAGAGCATAACCTAAACGATGTTTAAAGCCCTAATGTGATTCAGAATACTGCTTTTAACACCTTGATATGGGAATATTACTGGAATGGCATTAAAACCCCGAATTTAATTCAGAACATTATCATTTACACCTTACTTAAGTTTGGGAATATTACCTATATCAATTTGGGAATATTACGTGAACAGTATTAAAACCACCTACTTTGATTCAGACTGCTATCTCAATTGCGGGATACTGGGCTTCCTTCGTCAACCCCAAAGCCTTATTCCAGGGTTGAAGCCATCCCTAATCTACCGCAACTGAGGGTTTAGGGTTTAAGATGTATAAGGGTTTAGGGCTTGAGATTTATACGGGTTTAGGGTTTAGAATTTAGGGTTTGGACTTTGGGAAGGTCTGCAAGTTCAAGGTAGGGCCGGCGGCTTAAACATCCTCTAAGATCTTCCAAGGTTAGGGCGCCCTCAAAATGCTCTTTTTATCATAGTAGGGGATACGTGCAAGGGGAGAATGGATCAGCGAGAGCAGCTCCATTCTGGCTCTGTTGTGGGTGATTTTGATTGCCAACATACTCTTTCACGGTATGTTCCTGGCAACCTACAGTGCTGCCTTGTAGTATACCCAAGGCCCAAACGCCTTTAAAGGCCCCAAATCCCTCAACCCCAAAACCTCGAGCTACAGGCACTATTTCCCACTTAATTCATGGACATGGGTTCCTATTTGGGACTATTTACCCGAAACCCTAAAACCTAAACTACACTCTACACTAAGCTACCGAAGGAATCTATATTTCCACCCTTAAATGGTCCCTTGGCAAGCTTAACAATGACAGCAGCCCATCTAACCCCTATCAGCCAACCCGGCTGCAGCCTAGACTCGGAGCCCCAAATCTCAAATTCCCATAAGGGTTTAAGGTTTAAGGTAGAACCCATAGAACCATGCTCTGAGCCCTATAAACCCTAAATCCTGACTTGAAAAAAAAACGACCCCCCCCCCATCCTCGACCAGGCGCTCAGACCAACGTCTGTCCAACCGAGGAGTTGTTTGGGAGTTTAGGCGGTCAAGGGTTCTGGGTTTTGTTTAGGTTTTCGGCTTTGTTTAGGGTTTAGGGTTTTGGATTGATTTGGGGCCTAGGATTCGGGGTATAGGGTTTAGGGCTCAGGGTTCAGGTTGGATCTAGGGTTATAGGGTTAGGGGCTCACTTAGCAGGGGTTTCAAGCTTTGAAGCTCTTGTTTTTGCTATGACTACTGCCCACATGTGAGCAATGGTTTTTATTCCTTA
>CAJNIZ010002158.1:99406-116006 GCA_905231905.1 Symbiodinium pilosum | reverse complement strand
TTAGGGTTTTTGAGTTTAGGGTTTTAGGGTTTAGGGTTTAGGGGTTTAGGGTTTAGGGGTTTAGGGTTTAGGGTCTTCCATGACAAAGGAATCCTCAACAGGGATCCTCACAATCACCTTGAGTCTCCAGTTTCCCCGAGGGTTCGCGTTTGAAGCAATTGCGATATCCCCATGGACTGCATGGAAAAGCGCCTTCTAAGCGCTTTAGCCTTGGAACCCAACAAAGAACTGTAGGGCTTAGGGGTTGAAGTAGTCCATACCTGAATGCTTCCCCACATCCTATACGTCCGAACCTCCCCCCTAAGCGCTAACCTGTAAAAGACTATATCATAAACACTAGGCGCCAGTGCACTTTAGTTTACGACTCTTTGACCGACAGGGGGCCCTTATCACAAGCAAGGATTATGATGAAGGTATTTTGGACCAGGGTGACAGGGTGGGGGGACCACTATGGCCGCAAACCCTGAAACATTTCCGACCCCGCAAAGCATTCCTAAACCCTAGACTGCGACATCCAGGGCCGCCAAGCTGGGCGTATATAGCTTCAAGTCCGGCAGCAACACCCAATTTTCGAAGCCGTGAAAAAATCCCTATGCCTAAGCCATGAACCCAATATATCTCTAACGCTAAACCCTAAAGCCTATATCCCTAACCTTAAAGCCTAAACCCTATGTGCTAGTCCCTAAACCCAAAATCTGTAACCCAACCCCCTAAACCCTAATCCCTAAACCCTAATCCCTTAATCCTAATCCCTTAATCCTAACCCCTTAATCCTAACCCCTTAAGCCTAATCCCTTAACCCTAATGCCTTAACCCTAATCCGAAATATCCGTAACCCTACGCCCGAAACCCATCGACCCCAGGAGTGCTCATTGAAAGCCTGTAGTCCCCTACCCCATACCCTGGTTTAGGGTTCAGGGGGTTTAGAGTTTAGGGGTTTCGGGTTTAGGGGTTTAGGGTTGAGGGTTTTGGGTTTTGGGTTTTGGGGTTTAGGGTTTCGGGTTTCGGGTTTAGGGTAGGGTACCTGAAGAATAAATGATCCCCAATGTATAGCTGTACCTTGGGCACTCTAAACCCTGAACCCTAAACACCCTTGATTTTCCACATTTTTGGGGGGTGGATGGGAGCTCGGTCAGGATCTTCGCAGACATGAACTTTTCCAATCCTTCCTTAGGTGCGCGCGGTTTAGGGCTAGGGTGCGGAGGTTGCAGCTAGGGTTTAGGGTTTAGGGTTTGAGGTTTAGGGTTTAGGGATTAGGGTTTGGGGTATAGGGTTCAGGCTTCAAGGTTCAGGGTTTAGGGCTTAGGGCATATTGCGAGGACAACCAGACGGTGAAGCTACAAGCAGGCTCTTGCCTAAGAAAACTCTTTTAATTATGGAGTAGGCTGGTGTTGTGCTTACCCTCCTACTTTGGGATTGGGGCTGAGTGTCCAGGTTTTGGGGGTTCAAGCTGTTGCCATCTGTACCACCTTGGTGTAGAAACCCTAACTAAACCCTAAACCCTTCGTTCAGTGCTCGGAGCTTCTTGTGCAGGCATGGTCTTAGATTTGCTTTGGCGATAGCCAGCTGTCCGTTGCAAAGCAGTGTCGCAGTTCCAGAATCTGTAAGCAGAGTGCGAGACATGGCAGCAGCAACAACACATCGACAGACATGATAGAAAAATACATTATCTAGAGTGACAAAGCCAGTCTGTATAGGCGTATTCCATACTACCCCAAGCCCTAAATCCTAAACTGTACATTGCTTACGCCCGGCATTCTACACTGGTTCTCCAAGTGTCCAGGCACTCCTTGACATGGGTGTCTGTGAAACGTCGATTTAAATTTGGGGACTCGAAAGCATCATCTGGGAGTTTGGGGTTTGAGGTGTAGAGTGTAGGGCTTAGGGTTTAGGGTGTGGGGTGTAGGGTTTAGGCTTTGGCGCGCTTGTTGCTCACTTCCACTTAGAGGTGTAGACTGTAGCCCCGAGGGTCCAAGAACATATCCTCAACCCTAGTATAAACCCCTAAGGGTGCAAGGACCCAAAAACAGGGCTTTAGGTCCCAAGCATTATGATATTCATAGTATTTGGGCCCTAAAACCTATTCTTTGGGTCCTTGGATCCTAATAGCGCATGTTTTCTGCCCAATTGGTACCTATACACAGACCTTGGGGCCTAAGTGGGGACTTCCCAACAGTAGGGGTACCTTTTTTTGTGGATCGCCATATAGTAGGGATTACAAAATGTTGGTGTCTACATCGGGGTCCCTTTATTTAGGGAAACAACCACGTATCTATCATGTGTTCGGAGAAATCGAAATAACTGGACCCTAAGTGTAACAAGTAGTGTAAGGTATGTAGGTCCTTCACCCTGGCTTGATTCTGCCCATGATCGCGAAGCCCCGCGCCAGGAGTTTTTACTTTGCGCTTCTACAAGCACGGGCAGTGGCACCACGTGGTTGTTGACGATGCCCTGCCTTTTGACAGGGCTATGTCGCTTGGGCAAATTTCCTCATCTAAGGTCGTAACCAGGTTTAGGGATTCGGGTTTTAGGGTTTAGGGTTTAAACCCAAAACCCTAAACCCTAAGCCCTACAGCCGTAAACCCTTAAGCTCTAAAGCCCCCACCAGACGCCCCGAAAGGTCAACCCCAAACCCTAAGCCTCTAAGCCCTGAACCCCTAAATCCCCCACAGAAGCACCCCAAAAAGTCACTTGAGCCGCGAAATGAAAGTTGGATTTAGATTCTCCTAGGCCTGAGCAAAAGCCCAGAGTATATATCCACCGGGTCTAGGGTGTAAGGGTTTAGGGTTTAGAGTTTGGGGCTTAGGTTTAGGGTCTAGGGGGTCAGAGTCTTAGTTTGGACTTGCTGGCGGTTAACGGGGCATGGCGGATTTGTATATAATGGTCCATATGAGCTACTGTCAATATTCGGCTTACCAAGGGACCATTATAAGGGTGGACATAGGGGCCCTGCTTATAGTTGAGTATAGTCCCTAATATAGCCCCTAATAAGAAAACCATGTTCATCATTCATTACAGGCATGATAGTCCCCTAATCACCAGCAACTCAACCTTGAGGAACCCGCTCTGCTCCAGAAGCGAATTCTGGCCCTCTTACTCGTGGCCATCCATCATAGAGAAGGCGGGAGGGTTTAGGGTTTAGGGTTAGTGCCTCAGGGGGGGGGATGGGGGTGGCATCGGTATCAGAGGCCCTTACCTCCTACTTTTTTAGGAGCTATGTTTAGTTTCAACCCAGGGAATTATTCAAAATTGCATATTTATTGTAGGTCCTACGGGGAGTATACAGATATGTACTTCGAACCTAAACCCAGACTCTAAACCGCAAACCTGCACGCCGCCGTTTGGCGATCCCGGGGGTGATCCATAGGATTTTCCCCCAGACCCGAAAACCCTAAATCCCTAAACCCTCGCCCCTTAGACCCTCAAAACCCTAAGCCCTAAAATCCTAAATCCCTAACCCTGACACCCTAAACTCCAAACATCACGATTCGAGGGGGGTAACCTGCTTGCAGGCTTATGCCAAGCTCCACGGAAGCTGGGAAGGTCTTGGTGGAGGTGGCCACGTCGAGGCTGGGTGGTTGAATTAGGCTTAAGGTTTTAGGGTTCAGGGTTTAGGGTTTATTGTTCAGGGTTTAGGGATTGAAATTAGGATTTAGGACGTAGGGTTCAGCGTTAAAGGTTTAAGGTTTAGGGTCTACCGGGCCCCAAAAGCAGGTAAAACCATAGCCCAAAAGACTTATCAATAGCCCAAAGGGCCATTATTCTCCCTAAACCCTAAACCCTGGGTTTAGGGTCTAGGGTGAAAGCCCGACAGAGACTGACCTTGAAACCTTTGAAAGAAGAACTGCAGGCTGGGGCTACACCACTATGGGCTATTAGACCTTAAGGGTACCTTCATCTACCCTTAGTAAGGTCCTAATAGGGTATTTTAGGGTCTAATAGCCCATGGTGGCATAGGATTCACTGTCTACGATTTAGGGTTTAGGGTAGGGATACTTAGTAAGTAGGTTAATATTGGGGATAACTAGGGTTACTACATGGGTTATAGGGGTTATTACGCTACTTACTAAGTCCCTCTGACCCTCCAAGTAGGATTTAGGCCCTAAAGGTCCAAAGACCCCTACGTTGTGGCTTGAGATTTTAGGGTTTAGGGTTCAGGGTTTAGGTGTAACAAGAGTATGACAGTATCTGGGTCCTTCGACTACTTTATGGCTTCAGGTTTTAGGGATTCGGGTTGAGGGTTCAAAAGTTTCACAGTATTTAGGTCTTTGGACCCAACCCTAGACCCCTACAGCCAGGTATGCAGCTATAAAGTTTGGGTTCAAGTACAGTTTAGATTTCGGGTTCAGGGTTTATATGCTATATACCTACAAGGTCGCTTTTGGGTGGCTCATGTTTCATGTTTTGCTGCAGTGTTCATAAGCTAGGTACCCGGTAGCGCCGTTTTTCCCCTTTTGATTTTGCGGTCTCCTTAGCAAGATGAATATGAAGAACTTATGTAGTGGTTGCTGGGGAACCTAGCAAAGGTTTTCCACTTTGTGCAGCATGCCTGCTCGCCTATTACTGTGGGGGTGGCGTATTGAGACCCGCAGAGACAAGAACCAGAATTGGAAAACAAAAACAGCTGCCCATGCGAATGTCTAGGTTAGGCGCCTTATGTGATGTGGAGGCCAATCCCTAGAGTATCCTACTTAAACCTAGGAAAAGGTAGACAGACCCACACATTAGGTACAAAGCCTTATTGCAAGCATGTCTGTTCTGTCTTGGCGCCCAGGAAGTCTTAACAGACCTCACCGGCCTCTTGCCATCATTTGTATGGGAAGGAAGCTTTATCTCTGGTTGGCAGGGAATGAAAATGGAAGCTATGAATTTAGGGCTTAGGGTTCAGGGAATAAGGGAAAATGCAGGCTACAACATCATCGAAGATTATATAGGGGACTACTGTAAGGATCCATGTCTTCCTTCCTTGCTGACCAGAGGTAAGGAGAGGAGTTGAAGGTTTGGGCGGGCTTTGTGGTTTCTGCTTGCTGCACGGCCTAGATATTGAGGGTTTTGAGGCAACGTATACCTCAATTACGTCTCAGCTTTCGGGGAACAATGTGATTTGAACAGAGCTTCAGGGCTGTGATATTCCAGTTCTGCAAGGAATGCAAGGGAACAATGTTCGTGATCATTCCAGTGTTTTGCAGTACGGTTTAGTCGTCATTTTTTTCTGTTGTTGCAGGCTGGCAACCTTAAGCCCTGAACCCCTAAACCCTAAACCCCACACCCCAAACCCAAACCTCTACAAAATAGCTTGTGGGAGTTGCGGCAATACCAGCTTCCTGTTTGCACCGATACGCCAATGCGTACCACTCAACCCTACCTGAACCCCAAAGGTATGTAAAGTAATGTCCTTTATGGCTGTTATTAATTATGGGCTTAGGGCTGCTATTTTACATACTTTTGGGGTCGAGGTAAACCCTAAACCCTAAACCGCGTACAAGTTGTGGACATCCAGAAGCCATGTGTGGTATTAGATCTTGGTGTCGAGGTGACTTAAGCTCGAAATCCCTAAACCCACCTAAGCCCTAAATCTTAAAACCCTACGCACTTAATCATGAACCCTCAAAACTAAAGCTTCAGGCCTCAATTCTGAAAGCGTGGAACCTTTACACCCTAAGTCCTTCGGCCCAACAGGGTTTAGGGTTTAGGGGTGTAGGGTTTAGGGGTTAGGGTTTAGGGTTTGGGTCTAGGGTTTACGGGTTCCACGTGTGCCTGGCCTGGAGGTATGTTATAATATACTTGGGCCCGGAAGTATCCGTACGGCACCCTTTGGCCCACAAGTATGTAGGATATAGCATACACCCGTGAGATCCCCTACTACCCTCCTCCCCGTCCCCCTTCCAATTAGCCTTCTTCTTCAATAGTCCTACTTAGTGCAGATTGGGTGGTAGAGACACCTCCAATATAAATCCACACGAACCCTCACGGATTTGAATTTTTGATCTAGAGGCGGCTGCTCCACACGCTTTGGAACCACGGATGTGGCCCAGGACAGACTCTGGCAATATCTGAACCTTGGCCATACCGGCTACCTAGATCTCCCCAGAACCCACAAGAATAGGTGTAGGGTTCAGGGTTGGGGCGTTTTAGTTGAGGCTTCTAATGCCAACCTGGACCTTCCAGAATACTAGCCCTTAACCCAGAATGCCATTATTCTGGGAGGTGTAAGTACCGATTAACCCTGGAGCCCTGTCAAGCATGGTTTGTTGATTCCCAGGGCTTGCATGGAAGCTTCGGAGGTGTGGCTATTCCAAACATTGGTCACTTGGAGATGTTGCGGTCCCTTTGCAACGGTGGGAGGGGTGGATCTTCACCCTCGGTTGTATCAGAAAAGTTCAGAATGATGGAAATTCTGCTTCAAGATGATGTCCCCAAATGTCCTACACCCTATACTTAAACACCAATCAGAAAGCCAAACAAAACCTTGATGAAGGAATGGGTTTAAACCCTTGACTGTGTAGATTAAACCCTAAACCCTAAATAATATAGGTTTCCAGGACCCTAATTTAGGGTTCACAGATATTACGTTTCCGGGTATCATTTAGGGTATGCTCCTCGCCTAGAAGCGGTATATTGGGCGTACCAGCTCAGCCCGGAGCATCCCTGAGTCTGATCCCTGAACAGTATGTAAGTAGGGTTTAGGGTTTTAGGGTTTAGGGTTTAGGGTTTAGGGTTTTAGAGTTTAGGGTTTCAGGGTTTGGGTCTAGGGTTTCGGGTTTTGGGTTTAGGGTTTGGTGTATATAGCCCGAGTTTCCATGTTATTTTCCATCTTTGCTCTGTTGTTATTCTATAGGTATGAGCAAATGCTGCGCGCCAAGCCCTACACCCTAAACCCTAAGCCCTCAACCCTAGACCCCAAACCTAAATCCTAATCCCTAAGCGCGAAACCCTAAACTCTAGACCACAAACTTATAAATCTTGGGTACCCAGGTACTTTCTTCAGGACACATGCCTCTTCGGCTGCAACGTCAACGATGCGGACCGAAGGGATCTTTCTTCTCAGAGTTTAGGGTTCAGGGCCTAGGGTTTAGGGTGTAACCCCGATAACCTACAACTGTACGCGTTATATAAATCGAAGCGGGATTACTACTAAAGTGAAGGTAATTGGAGTCGCAGGTAGGGTCTTGGTGGCAACTAGGGAAGTTGCCCTGGGATGGACCGTTTAGGGTTAAGGTCTAAGGGCGCCTGATTTGTGGCCCAGGCTCCGCACGAGCGCCCCGACCTGGAGAGGGCACAATGCCAAGTAGGAAATGCACCAAGGATCCAAGGACGACCCTTAACCGCCTTGACCCCAAACCCTGAATCCCCTAAGCCTAAACCCTGAACCCCAAACTCTTAAAACCAACAACCGGAGTGTCGGCTTGGTCGAAAACGATTCACTGTTCATTTTAGCGGCCTACACTCTAGTTGCTGGTGGTTAGTAGGGAATCTAGCTTATAACGGAAGACATTATAGGGGGACGACATCGGGATTATCTTCCTGATTCCCTACTCACCACCAGTAAGTAAAGATATCAGGACCTCGGGGAATCAGCGGGGATGTTGAGGGTTTTAGGGTTTAGGGTTGAGGGTTTAGGGTTGAGTGTGGCATTCAGAAGGATCCTCATACAAAGGCTTGCTGCATTTGGAATACTATACATTCCGATTTCTTCCATACCTACACTATTCAAGGCTTCAAGGAATTCGAAAGGCTTCGTCTGATAAATGCCAACATGAAACCATACATGGACCTATCTGTGGCTTACCCCAAAAGAGTGGCATTTTATTTGGGGGGGTACTATGGTACCCAGTATAGAGTAAAATCAATACATCCTCCCTTTGGGTATAGTATTTTTCATAAGGAATATGATCTTACTTGGTTCAACCACCAGACAAAACACTACTCAAAAAACCTCTAACACCTCTTGCCCCTCATCTTACCCCTGTCCTGCTTGTAACTCTGGCCCTTGGACCCCAAGTTTGCAAAACAGGTTCAACCCTGCGTGATAAGCCAAAACCGCTTCTACTCATTTAGTGCCTAGGGTGTACCTAAACTCCAAAAGTATGTAGAAGAATAGCCCTAAACTCATACTAACAGCCATAAAGGCAATGTTTTACATACCTTTGGGGTCCAGGTAGGGTTTAGATATTATCCGTGCTTTTTTTTGTAGGCGCCATTTTTGAAACTTCATCTGATAAACCTGAAAGGTCACCCTTGGTTTCCCCAGGGATACCGGAGAAGTATGTCTACATGAGCTATTATAGTCTAAACTCCTTAAAGGGTAGTTATGTAAGGGCTTGTATAAGGAGTTTAGACTATAGCTCACATAGGGGCAAGTTTGGGGTTTTGGGGCGTATAAGGGATTTAGGGTTGAGGGTGTAGATTCCTGGTAAGCCCTAGAAAAACGCAGTCTTCATTTCATTCTCAATCTGATTCTCTATTGTTGGTAACCAAAATTTAGGCCACTAAACCCTGAACCCTAATTGGATATCTCTATTTAATCCTTATAGCGCTCTTATAGCACATGTAACTGACCGGCAGGAATGCTCCAAGCGGCGAATTCCGATGGAAAGCCACTACGCCTCTGCCATCTACCGAGTGACGAAGCATGAGGCAGTAAGGTTCCCCAAGCCCCAGACCCCTAAACCCTAAAATCCCTAATCCCTAATCTTAAATTGCTAGACCCTAAATCCCTAGACCCTAAATCCCTAAACCCTAAATCCCTAATTCCTAAATCCCTAAACGGGTGTTGTTCCATGTTCACCTGGGGGCGCCGAGTCTACATAAACAGTACCTGCTTGGAAACCCATGGGACTTAGTAGCTACTTATAACCGGGATTCGTATGCTTGTTGGAGGGTTTTGGGTTTAGGGGTTCAAGTTCGTCTCTAAACATTGCCATGATGGCTAGTAAGAGTTCAGGGAGGACAAATTTGTATTTGCGCTTTTGGAGCTCCTCGAAGATCAGCCAAGTGCATGATTTGTTTTCTCTGTAACCTTGTTGGCGTGGCCTTCCGTCCAGCTTCCATGAAATCCGACCAGGGACTCTGCACAAATCAGTTGAGACTGATACCCTAAACCCTACACCAAAAGCTTTCCCGTGGTTAGTAGTAAAAAAGAATATATCACCAATAGGATTATCCCTAGTAAAGCGCAGGCCTAGACCCAAATCCCAAAACCCTAAGCCCTGAACCCTAAGCTTACACGCAAAGTCCACAACTTCCAAACCTTGGAGCAGGGCATTCCATACGTCTGCGTCTGCATGGCAGCGCCTGCCATGGCGGTGGCAAGAATGCCAGGATGAGCCTTCGGCGGTTGTTCAGAGTTTAGGGGTCAAGGTTTAGGGGCTAGGGTCTAAGGATTAGGGTTTAGGGTTCAGAAGCTTTCTAACCCTAGTGCTCCAAATAGCCCAAGGTGGGTACTATTTTTGATCCGCAAAGGCTGCATGCCCTCAACCGTAAGCCCTTAGACCCCTTAAACCCAAAACTTTGAGCCCCTGAGAGCTAAAGCTTGCTAAAGAGCAGTGTGACTTTCCTAAATTGAGGGGTACTGTATTGGGGGTTCACATAATAAGGGCTATAGTATGTTGGGGTCTATATTAGGCCCCCTTATCTAGGGAAACTACCCATGTTTCAAGGATGGAACAATTGTGCATTGACGCACGAAGTTTAGATTTTGGGGTCTGGAGTCGCCCTAAATCCTGAGCACTCAACCCTAAATCCTGGAGTTTGGGGTTTAGGAGTCAAGTCCAGCTGGTGGCAGAGCGTTAAGCCGCATAGCAATCTGCGGCAGAGAGCTCAGACGCACTCATTGCCCAAAACCCTGCCCGTGAAACCTAAAGTCAATATTGTTCTTATTAAGGGACCCCTAGCAGTGGATGTAAGGGATCATAAGGGGTCCCTCTTGTAGGTTAGCATCGTCCCTAATGTTGTCTTAATGAGGAACCCGTGTCCGTTGATTACATGAGGAGATATTGACTGTAGCTTATGTGAGCCATGTTGAGCCGCCATCTATATTAGGTTTACCAAGAGATAGTTTGCCCAATAATGGAGAATCAACTGGCAAGGAACGCAGAACATGAAATGGAGCTACCAAAAAAACAGTGAGGGTGTGAATCGATGTCTTTTTGGTAGTTTCATATAGTCCCTATTATACTCCAGAATACGGACACATGTCCAGTAATTATCTAGGAGACATTGACTGTGGCTCATGTGTATGGTATATTCTTGGGCGCAAAGATGTTCCCATGCATACGTAATTTTTGTACTCTGAAGCCCAGGTATACACCATATACCCTATCATATACCCGTATGAGCTATAGTCTAGGTCTCTGCTATCCCCTTAATAGCCTCCTATATATAGCCCTCTTTAGGGAGTTTAGACTACAGCTCATATGGACCCTCAGAGTCAGTTGTTGAGCCGGAAGCCCTGCTGCCCCATGGCAGAGAAGGGGATTGTGTGACCTCCTTGAAGGCGGTTATTTAGGGGATTATAGGGGAGTAGTATGGGCGTTATTAAGGGGGATACCAGGATATCCAACTATAAGGAGTAGAGTATCTGGGGGTAAAAAGCCGGGGCCCCGCATTTTGGGAAATTGTTACATCTGGCAGGGAACCCGCAACGTGTTTCCAAATTTGGCTTGAGCAGACCACTACAGCTGGGCACTGGACCCTGAAAAACCACCAAACCCTAAACTCTTACCACTTAACCCGCCCAGGCAACGTGCCTTCCCCCGAGGGCTATGGCGTCGCAGATGGCTGCTAGACCTCACCTTGGGGAACCTCAAAAGGGGGGGGGGTTCCAAAGGGACCCTTGAGGTATATAGGCGTTACGAGGAAATTCTAGGGGTCCGTCTGAGCCATATAGTCTATAAACTTCTTCAAGGAGGGTATGTAAAGGGGACTATACAGGGGAGCATTATAGGGCTTCTCAAGCGGGATACGATGGTCCCCGAGATGGAATTACAATTGCTGTAGGGATGTGCAGGGTCACAATTTCTTGCGGGAGTCTCAAGGGATTCTGTAAGGATTAATAGGGACATATGGGACTAATGGAAAAGAACATGGATGCTATAATATTATGATAGGGTACATATAGTGGGATAGCGTAGGGGATATGAAATATATTTTTGTAACCCTCAAACTAAGCCAAGAGCGTGACCCTTACTGTTGCAGGCTTCCCTTGCAGTTGGGTCAGACCAGGGCTTATGGGTTCTGTTACGTAGGGAATGTCAAGGGATCGCAGAATCAGCGCCAAGCGCTGGTGGGTTTACGTCCAGAAGGCACCAAGAGTGATTCAGGATGCGCTACGAGTTATTCTACATACTTTAGGTGTTGAGGTAAACACAAGCCAGAAGCCTAAAGTACAGACCTTCAACCAGCCGTGCAAGCTACATGGGCACAGTCCTTAAGGCAGGTCCTGATACGAGTTTCCCCAAACGAGTTGTCCTGCTTAGGAAGGGTGATTGCCAAAAAAGTTCTTCCTAAACCCAAAAAGTTTTGGGCTATACTTTGGTGTTTTGGGCTATTATTTTACCTACTCTTGGGGCCCAGGTTACAGCAATCGGAGCTTTTGCCTAAAGACAGCCTCGCTGTCTGGGGTTTAGGACATTGGTTTGGGGCATAGGGTCTAGAAAATGTGGAAGCCTGAACAGTTCCTTAAAATAGAGAATGACATGGCAGCGGAAGCGGGGGAATGGCTGAGAAACTTGGACGATACAAGGGTTTGTAGCCCTAAGGGTCCAAGGACTCAAATAATTGGGTTTTAGGTCGCAAATACCATTTATACTATAGTATTTGGGCCCTAAAACCCCATTATTTGAGTCCTTGAACCCTTAGGGTAGGGTATCTCAGGTAAGAGCCTCAGTATCTACAAGACTATTCTTGTGCAATCCTTCTATGTCTGGAGTACTATGACATACCCCAGAATCCTTTGAGGAATATTTAGGCCTCAAAGTGCAAAGGTAAACCCTTAACCCCATTCTAGTCATTCGGCCCCGTATGCAGTCCCACCGGAGGTCGTCCTTTAGATTGCGGGAGCTCAGATTTAGGGATTGCATGCTTTCAGCGTTCAGCCCTTAACCCCTCACAAACCCTGAACCTTAAGGACTTTTGGAGGGACCCCTAATAGGGACCCTTGTAGCTTATGGGTGTTAATATGGGGACCACCCAGGGATATAGGGGTTGTATAATGACTATATAAGGGTTATATATGGTCATGGCATTAAGGGTCCCTATTAGGTATCCATCCTAAAGTTCCTGAATGAACCCTATAAACCCTAAATCAAAGCCTTAAGGGTGGTTGTTAGATCTGCTGCTTTGGCTTTGGGGTTCCTTCTGGTGCTCGCATTTTTGGGGGTAGTTGAGTTGAAGGCTTCGGGCTTAGGATTGAGGTTTACTGAGGTCTCATAACTAGGTACCCTTTGGGTACTGCCCCCCCCCCCCTCAGGAACAGCTGGATAATAATTGTAATATGGTTATATATAGCCCTTAGAAAGACTCCTAATATGGACTGTTACTGGGGGGGGGCAGTACCCAAGGTGCCCTTTAGGTTTGGGGTTTAGGGTTTAGGGTATCTTGGGGTCTCCTTAGAAGCTTTCAAAATTAGGAGACAGGGTACCCTTATTATTGAAGGGGTTACGGGGTACCCAAGAGGCAGTTGTACACCTGGCAATTCTGAGAACCCGAACCTTAAATCCCAAACCTTAAACCCCAATTCAGGTTTCGTCTGGCTCCGAATTGACGACTTTGTGCAGCTCTTCGACACCATCTATGAGTGTCCTGGTCAGGATTTGGCACTGTACTCCTAGAGTTTAGGGTTCTGGGGTTAGCGCTTAGTGTCTAGTGGTTAAGGGGTTAAGGGCTAAATTAGGGAAATTAGGCCAATAATGGAGAATCAACCTGAAAAGAACATGGGATGTTTTCAGGGTTTTGGGATTATGTCACCTACTTTTGTTGGGGTGCAGGTAACCCTGAACCCTGAAACCTAAACCCTCGAAGTCACACATCCCTGCCAGGTGTCGCCTAGTGAACTCCGACTTAGGGCCTCGTCCAGGCCTAGCCACTTGGGGCATGGGGGCGTCCAAAACATATCCGTTATGGCTGTTATTATGGATTTAGGGCTACTATTTTACATGCTTTCGCGGTTTAGGTATCAGTTTGCAGTGAGGTTTTCAGAGCTGGGGTGGTTCAGGTTTTGGGTTCAGGTTTCGGGTTTTCTAGCCTGGGCTTCAGGATGAGGTTTCAGGGGGATTAGAGGTTACCTGAACCCCAAAAGTATGTAAAATAATAGCCCTAAACCCATAATAACAGACCAAAAGGCTACTATTTTACATACTTTTGGGGTCCAGGTAAGTTCAGGCTTCAGAAGTCAGGACCTGGCATCCTGGAACATCCTGCAGTGGTTTAGGGTTTAGGTTGGGTCATTCCCCCACCCAGTAACTGTCCTTAAAGGGGGCCTTAGTAAGGGGTGATTATAATTCCTATTACCCCTTGTGGTAACTGATACTGTAAGGGGGAGTAACCCAATGTTTAGGGTTCAGGGCTTAGTGTTGAGGAGTTCTTGCTGTAATTATATTGAGCTGCTGGTAAGGAACTTAATTTGAGTTACTATACTGTGGAAACCTTATATAAGTTATTATATATACCCATTGTGGTAACTTAAGTTAAGTTCCTTAACAACAACCCAGAGAATTCATGATGCTGCCGCACTTTATGCAGAGCCCTGCCCTAAACCCTGAACCCTAAACCCTAAACCTGTTGTAAGAGGCCTCCAGATCTGCTGGGGCAGGTAATTGCACGTCTTCGTGTTCAGCTTCGGAAGACCTGTTTCATTCTGGTTTAGGGTTTAGGGTTTAAGGGTTTTGGGTTTAGGGTTTAGGGCATCTTAAAGCACCTTTTACACTTAAACCCTTAACCCTTAACATTCTAACCCTCTGAACCCTAAACCCTCATTTCCGCCCGCCCTCGCTTCACTGCTCTTGGGTATCTGCTATTTCTCTGATCCCCTAAACCCTAAACCGCGTCTCAGTTTGCATGGAGGCAAGACTTTAGCTGCAGGAGCGGAGGATGATTTTTCAGCCATTTTAACTCAACACTTCCCACCCCATCCATCCAACTTTGATAAGATAAGCACGTGATGTAATTTGGGTTTAAGGTGCTTCCCTCACATTCCTCGACCACTGTCTCAGAAAGGACCCATGCTCTTCAACGTAAAAAGCTTCAATAATCCATCCTGTAGCACCGTCGCATTCTTCAATTGACTTCTTCTGGCAGGGTTCCTAAACACCTCTACATCTATATATATATATACATATATATATATGTATATGTACATATGTACATACGCATAGAGATGCGGGTCCTACATCTCAGCTCCTACATTAGGATTAACCTCATACGACCCATCCCCCAGGCGGGATGACACCTGGCTGGGTTCCGGGAGAACCCTACTTCGAAGAAATCTATGCATTCCAAGGCGACGCGCAACATAAGATTCAGGTGTTACGGGATTTGAGATTTAGGGTCTAGGGTCTGGACTTACAGGGGGTTGGTAGGTAATAAGGGAGCTTAATCCCTGCATTGTCCTACTGCATTTGGAGTTCGGGGGCTTTTGTTTTTAAGGGTTTTGGGCTTTGGCTTAGTAGAGGCAACGTAATGGGACATAAACTTTGATGATTGGGCGTCAAGTCATTAGGGCACGGGGCAATGCTTTTCTGGATGCTGGGACCTTGTTAGCCCTCAAGGGGGTCGAATTGAGACGGGTTGTTTTCAGGGGTTTGAGGTTTCGGATTTCAACATTGTGGGGTTCGGGGATTTGGGATCTGTGGCTTAGCGATCACACAATCCTTCGCCCTAATCGGGCTTAGGGTTTATGGTTTAGGGCTTTGGGTTTAGGGTTTAGGGTCGAATCAGTTAGGGTCCCTGAACTCCAGCCGCCAAACTCTATACCACGGAGCCCTGAAACCCACATCGTTGGACCCGTTTTAGCATTTCGGTCTTTTTATCTCTTAGCAGATTGCCCCCTAAAGCTCTATATAAGCCCAGTTTCCATTTCAAATTTCCATTTCAATGTCCATTTATTCCATTATTGAGAACCCCTGAACCCTACATCCCTCTAAAAAGCCAGCGTCCACTTCCCTACAAGGCGACGTCTACTCGGAGACGGCGCCAAGCATCCCAGCTGTGTCTAGGGTTTAGGGTTTAGGGTCGTTGGGGGTTTAGGGTTGTTTGGGGTTTAGGGTTTAGGGTTTAGGGTTTAGAGAGCTTACCTTGACGAGCGCAGCTGTTCCGGTAGCAATTAATCACTGGGCTTCTATGGGGCCCCCTGCATATTAAGGGCCTCATCGGGGATTGTTAGGCCTTGTTAAGGCTAAACACGGCCTTATTTGTTTGGGGCGCGCATATTGGGTGGGCCCATTGTAGTCCTACGATGTGCCTTAGGTGGGGGGACGAGTAAGTGTCAGGTTTTAGGGGCTTGGCGCTTGGGGCTCCCTGCTATTGCCCTAAGGGTCCAAGGACCCAAATAATAGGGTCTTAGTGCCCAAATACCCTACTATTAATGGTATTTGGGCTCTAAAACCCTATTATTTGGGTCCTTGGACCCTTAGGGTTGTGGTGCCAGGTTTAACTTCCTGATCCCTAAACCCTTTGTTGTAGTCCTCGCTTCCTCATCCCTAAGCGTTTAACCCACTAGCCCCCTTAAGGAGGCCCCCCCTAGGAACGCCTCACCATCTATCTACTAGAAACTATTGAGCCCTACTCAAGGGGCTGGTTGTCCTTAAGGTTTTGGTGGGGGCTTCTCAAGGCGAATAGGGTTGCTGAGTATTCCCATGCTAAAACCCCTTCAAGTTCCAAGTATAAATACCTGCTTTTGCCCTGTGGATGTGTTTACATAGTACCTACGTTGGACTATTTGAAGCTCTAGGGTCAGGCAATCCGTGTTACCCTTCTATAAGCAAAAAATGACCTTTTGATATTCCATTGTATTTTATTTTCACTCTCCCTCCATCATGGGTTGTGCACCTTATATCAAAAAAGGAGTCTAAACGCCTCGCCCTAGACCCTACTCCTGGTGTCTTTTAGGCTTCATGATGGAGATCTTGGATACCCCGTGTGAGCTGACCATGGAGGAGGGGTTCAGGGATGAGGGCTTCAGAGACGCCACGGTTCATGGCCTAGGTTTTAGGGATCTTTGAAGAAACTAATTACGAGGGATTCCATGTTTATGTTTTTTGGTTTGCAGTCCCCACATTAGTCTGATTCAGGAGCTCCGCGTTTCGTAAATTCGCAATCCCCGGCTTGTTTGAATTTTTCTGCCATTTCAGGAAATACAGTTGAACGTGATAGAAGGGGTCAGTACCTAAACCCCAAAACTATGTAAACAAATAGCCCTAAACCCATAATAAGAGCCATAAAGGCCCTTATTTTACATACTTTTGGGTCCAGGTAGGAATTGGGACTTGGGATGCCACAGCCTACCGGAGGCTTAGAACTTCGAACTAGAACGCCGCACGGGGATTCAGGCACCCTGGGTCAAAACCTACCCCGATTTGCGCTAGGTTTACGCCCCCCCCCCCCC
>CAJNIZ010002158.1:68269-79256 GCA_905231905.1 Symbiodinium pilosum | reverse complement strand
AACCCTCTGAACCCTAAACCCTACACCCCCTTAACCTTAAACCCTCTAAACCAGAAAACCCAGTAGACCCAACTCCCATGAAACCTCCCCCAAAGGGTCCATGTAGGTATATGGGATATACTTGGGCCTTAAAGTAGGTATATGGGAACCCCTTTGGGCCCTAAGTATATACCATATACCTGAACCCTAAACCCTAAACCCCTAAACCCTAAACCCTAAACCCCTAAACCCTAAACGCTACCATATACCTACATGGACCCTTTGGGTTCTCTCTCCTCGCGGATGACGTCACCTCGGACGAGCCATTCTACGGATTGCTCCTGTGGAGGTTGGACTCAGGTGTTGAGGGGTTTGGGGTATAGGATTTAGGGTTTAGGGCGTAGGGTGGGGGGATGAATTGCAGTTTAGGGTTTAAAAGGGTATATAGGGGTTATATAGGGATTATAGGGGTATATGGGCGTTATATTGGGATAATGGAAAATTAACATGGAAGATGCTCTTTAGGGTTTAGGGATTAGGGTGTAGGGATTCATTAGGGTTTAGGGTTCAGGGCGGCGGGGCTGTTTTTTCCTCTAAACCCACGGGCCCTGAAGAGGGTTTTCCTCCAGCCCCACCCAAGTTCCTATGCAGAAACTCCCTGAAGTCGATCGAAGAGCCCTGATATACTTGTTGAATTGTATTCATCAACTAAACAT
Organism: Symbiodinium pilosum; assembly: GCA_905231905.1. Classification (NCBI taxonomy): domain Eukaryota; class Dinophyceae; order Suessiales; family Symbiodiniaceae; genus Symbiodinium; species Symbiodinium pilosum. The sequence goes on along the minus strand of CAJNIZ010002158.1, from coordinate 78,561 downwards.
ATGGAGCTCTCTAGTGGGCACAGAGCAGACACCAACATTTATACCTTAAACTTTTCTTTATGGCTTCTTCTACTATACCCCCCTGCCCCCCTATACTACAATGCCCTAGGTTCCCCCTGAATTCACGTCCTACTTTAACTTACTTAAAAGCGGGAAACCTACCCCTAAAACCGACGTCAACCCTTACACCCTAAACCCTGAGCTCTAAAACCTAAACCGTTTGATTCGCTGAACCCTTTTATCCCGAGCTCCTCGGCGTGAGCAGCAGGCACCTGGCCAATCTCAATGTCCGACCTGCATTTAAAATCGGCTTCTGGGGTTATATAACGGTTCAGGGTTTATAGGGTTTAGGGTTAAAAGTTTAGGCCTGGAACACTACATTTAAGCCCCGAAATCCCTATGAGCTCTAAGCCTCTCCAAAACTCAAGCTCAAAGCCTAACGCCCTCAGCCCCACCGGCAGTTTCCATCTTCCATTCTTCTAAAACCCTTAAATCCAGAGCCCTAAACTTCAAACCCCTAAACCGCGAGGCCCTAAGCCCTAAATCCATATAAGCCCCTAAAGCCAACCCAGAACCCCTAAACCCTAAACCCAAAGAACTTTTGGGCTTGGAATTCTGGCAATGGAATTGGAAACTGCTAAGTTATCTAGGGCTTTTGGGTGTTGAGTTTGGGGTTTAGGTTTTAGAATTTAAGGCTCGGCACCCTAAACCCTAAACCCTTACCCTAAACCCTAAACCCTGAAGCCTGAGCCCTAAATTTGGGGATGGCTCTTCATCCCTCAAGAGATCTATGGAGAGGTGGGAGCGAAAAGCTTCCCATATGAGACATTGTCTAAACTCCTAGTATCCCCCTTAATAGCCCCTGCAGTGTCCCCTATCCCCTAAAACACACACCCTTTTAAGGAGTTTAGATTATAGCTCATATGAGCTTAGGGTTTAGGGTTTGCGGTTTTGGGGTTACAGTCAGTCACATTTTGCATATAATTACTGGAAATGGCTTCCTCAGGTCAGGGAAACCCTAAACCCTAAATATATTAGGGACTAATGTAGACCCCTGATTAATGAACCCCCTGCCCTGAATAGGGATGATACTAGGGATCCGAATTTTATGGCCCTCAAAAGGAGGGGGTTTGTTAATCACGGGTCTACATTATGCTGAACTACCAAACGACCAAACAGCCTCGAAGGTTCCTTGGTATACATCCCCTTTGCAACCCCTAAAATACTCCCATATATACACCCTTTTGACCAGTTCAGACTATAGCTCATATGAGTGACAATAAAAACTCAATGGATGCCAAAGTGTCGCCTTTCAATTTTCCTATCGCTTTAGAACGTTTGGCTCAGCGATCGTGTAAACTTCTTAATGTTCCCATCGCTTTGCAGGGCTTTCGCCTGAAGGCTCTGGGGTGCCGCTGTTCAATGTTCCCTTCGCTTTGCAGCGTTTGTGCTTCCTATGTCCGGTGCTGACATAACTCCGAACAAACGAGAAATTGTTGAATGTGGCTCATGTAAGGTTATAAACATTTCGAAGAAACCATCTAAGGATTCTCCAAGGATAAGCTGTTGGTTTCTACTGAGTTTTCAATTGCTCAAGCTGGAGGGTAGCCTCTTTAACAGGTAGGCAAGTAGGACAAGAACCCCATGATCTGAAAGCCACTAGGGTTTAGGGTTTCGCGTCCAATGTGCCTGTCACCACATATGTACCTCACGGTGGCAGTCATCTTGCCAGACAGATATGAAGTCATCGAAGAAAGAAATGCCTTGGTAAAGCTATGCAGGCTGAATCACATGCCCAAATAACACTCCCAGAGGGTTCATGTAGCCAATAATTAGGTACCTGGGATTTGGGTAATAGCAATTACAGTACAGGTTTTGGGTAAGTATATGATTATTGGGTACTTGGACCCTTAGGGACTACCAAGATCCCACCCCATAATGATGAACATCTGCAATTTGTCCCAATATCAAATTAAAACGTACCTATTCTAGGGGTATGCACTCTTCAGGCAGGAGGTTTGGGTCCGTGGCGGGATTCTTGATCTATGCGCCAGCTTATGTGGCGGGTGGTCCTTTGATCCGATCGAGGTATCAAAACTGATTTGGGTTTGTGAAGGTTTTCGAAGGCAAGATACGGTGGCAACCATTGCTACAACTTACCTATATAATCTCCTGTATAAGCCCCCCGGTAAGTCTATAGCTCAAATGCAGCCTAAACCCTTAGCACCAAGGCACTCTGTACATCAGCCCCCCAGCACAGGCCGCACATTCCCAGATCAGTACAGCAGCCCAGCCGGAACATTCGCTGCATGCCGTGACCTGAATGGCTTCAGAGGTTTAGAGCTTTAAGAACAGTGATAGCAATAGAAAAAGGAATTAGGACCCAGGATTTATGGTACGTATGCAACAAATTAAGATGGAGTAATGGCAGGTACAAGGCAGAGCTACATTGCTTACTGTAGAAAGCGCTTCATGGGCTTCAGTTTTGTGCCCGGCCTTGGTGATCACAAGTTGCTTAAAAGGGTGTGGTGTTGCGGATGGCTTGGACTGAGGATGCTAAGCTCTGAGGATTCATGTGAGTATATGAGTGACGGTCAAAAATCCTTACATTAGGCAATGGACGCCAAATTGAGGATGTCGCTGTTCACTGCTCCTATCGCAATACAAGGTTTTGCACTTAACCTGCGATCGTGTGAATTTTGCGGTGTCGCTTCTTAATGTTCCCATCGCTTTACAGGGCTTTCGCCTGAAAACTGTGCAGTGTCGCTTTTCAGTGTTCCCGTCCCTTTACACGTTTTTGCTTCCTATGTCTGCTACTGACATAACTCCTTGCAAACAAGTATTGATTGTGGCTCATATGGCGTACGCTGGAGCCTTTAAACTATCTACCCCCTTGAGCCCCAAACATATACCCTACACCCACCCGGACCCTTGGGGATAAGAGAGTTTGAGAAAACCGCATTCAAGTTTGCCAGCGGAGGGCTTAGGGAGCTCGCCCGCGCCTTGAGGGCCCAGTTCCCAGATTTGGGAGTAACTTTAAAGCACTGGCGGATGATCTGGATGTGCATTGTTTTTAGATTTTGTGGGCTTTGTTGATCTTCGGATGGGGATGCGCCCGCAAGGCACCAGTTGGGTTGCCGTTGGCTTCAAACAAACAGAAGAAGAATTGACTCCCTACTGATCACCAAAAGGTTAGAGCTGATGTGGAACTTCTGATTTTCTTGTCGAACTTTGACAGGCGCCGTCATGTGTGCTACACTTGGACGAATTGCATAACGTGGAGGCCTGAATTATTAGCATAGGGTTTGGGGGAATACTCTCGGCATGTCTTCAGACTTCTGCAGTAACCTACAACATGGGACTGGCATTCTTACCTAATCCCTAAACCCTGAAACCCTAAAACCCTAATATAACACCCTATATCCCGTATATTAGGCCCTATACGAACCCCTACGGACAGACCCTCTTAGTAACCTAAAGGTTCCCTTCGAAGTACCTTCGGAGAGTCCGCCTCGGGTTTAGGTTTAGGGTTTAGGGTTTAAGGGTCTGTCCGCTGGGTCCCACAGAAGTGTACCCCAGACTGTGCGGCTGAACCCAGGGCCGGGTGGTGCCCTAAGCCCTAGAGTGTAGGGGTCTTGGAGTTAAGGATGTAGGGGTTTAAGGGTTCAGGGCTTTAAACCCCGAACCTTGAGCTCCTCAGGACATGCATCCTTCCCCCAAAACTGCCCTGGAACCCCCTGTAATATAGACCCCCTTCAAAAAGGACAGTCGTCTACATGCGGCCCATGTTCAGGCTCTCTTTTGTTTGGGGGAGTCTATGGGCATCAGTACATTGGAGAAGCCCTTATTAAGGATTACATAAGGATTATCTTGTCAAGCGCCCGATCAGTCTTCAACGCAGATCGAGTTACAAGCCCACCCTTGGGGCTAGGGTTAGGGTTTGGGGTTTAGGTTGCCCTCGACACTATACTTCACGCTAAACCCCAGGTCGAAGCAAAGGCTTCTTTGCTTTGGTAGATCCCTGCTATACTGTAACCTTCACATACTTCTGTCAAAGGGCCTAGACCCTAAACCCTATACACATCTCCCTATATGTTCCCCCTTAAACCCTTGTTTTACATACATCCCGATATATTCCTCGATGCTCTCCCACAAAGCCCGCTTAAAGGGTCTGAACCCACGGCGACTCATGGACGCTATCCCAGCACCGATTATATTTAGGGTTTAGGGTTTAGTGTGTAGGCTTTATTAGGATCAACTAAAGGAGGGGAGTTTCCATTGGGGAGTGTATATAAGGGGTAGGGGTACATAAGAGGTATATAGGAAACATGGGGAGTTGCATAAGGCGTATATACGGCTTATATAAGGTTCCTACATGGTAACTCCGATGTATAGGCCATAATGGAGGGTACTTAAACGGTCTGAGTGCCTATCTGATGTCTTGCTATGTGTTACTTGGATGATCGTTTGACTTAGTAGATCTACCTACTATCCGTAATAACCCCTAGAATAAGCCATATATTCCAAGTTACTAAGTAGACCCTAAAGCCTAAACCCTACATATCCCTACATACCCCTACATACCCCTATATAACCTATATATAACCCTATATCCCCTTTAAAGGGAGTAGACTTACTAAGTCAGGAGATCCTCCAAGTAGGGGCTCGCAGTTGAGGATTGAGGAATACTCCTCCTCAGATTGAAAGGTGTCAGGCTTTGCATGAGACCACCCTGAATCCTAAATCTTAATTCCTACCTGAACCCCCAAACATGTAGAATAATTGCGTGCTGGGCGAAATTGAGAATGTTTTGGGCTAGTCTTTTACCTACTTTTTGGGCCCAGGTAGACCTTAAACCCTAAAGCCTGAACCCTTCTAATACCGCCGTGGAGCACAGGCATCCTCCCCCATTGTCCGCCGCGCGCGGATTTGAAGGGGTCAATCCTAACTACAAAGCTTCTAAAAGCCTCGGCGCCCGCAGAATTTACTTGAAGCCCTGAGGGTCCGAGTACCCAATAATCAGGGTACTTGGGTATTGGGTAATAATCATTTTAATACAGGTTGGGGGTAAGTATATGAGCTATAGTCTAAACTCCTAGTATCCCCCTTAATAACCCCTATAATAGTCCCCTTTATAATACCCTATATATTCCCCTTTAAGGAGTTTAGAGCTATAGCTCGTCAAATGATTCTTTGGTACTTGGACCCCTAAAGAAGGCTCTGGGAAACGCCTCTATGATGAGCTGCGAGTTGACTTCCCAAAAGCTTTAGGGTTTAGGGTTAAGGGTTTAGGGTTTACCCTCAACCCTAGCACCCTAAACCCTAGACCCCTGAACCCTAAACCCTCTATCCCTAAACCCTTAAACCCCAAACCCAGAACCGTAAATCCCTAAACCCTTCCCAGGGCAAGGACTGGGTTGATGTTAAGGAACTTAAATTAAGTTACCATAATGGGTATATATAGTAAAGAATAGGGTTTCCCCAATATAGTAACTTCAATTAAGTTCCTTAAATCCCTATATTCCCCCAGTTTCCATTTCATTTTCCATGTTCTTTTCCATTTGATTCTCCATTATAGCGGGATAATATCCCCAAACCCTAAACCCTAAACCCTTAACAGCAACTCAGAAGATTTTTTCAGCCGCGCGCAGCTCGCTTGACGAGGTCTGAATCCAGAACGACTTCAAAGCTGGAAAGGATCTCCTTGGATTTAGGGTTTAGGGTTCAGGGTTTAGGGATTAGGGTTTATGGATTAGGGTGTAGGGTTTAGGTTTTACCTAAACCCCAAATGTATGTAGAATAATTGCCTTTTGGGCTGTTTTAAGGGGTTTTCGTCTATCATTTTACCTGCCTTTGGGGTTTAGGTTTTAGTGTTTGGGGTTTAGGGTGGGCTTATGAGTTTTATTGTTGAGGGCATGGGGTTTAGGGTTTGGGCTTTGGGCTTGGGGTGTAGGGTATATATTAGGAGGACACCCCACCCTGTAATATAAGAGGACCCTAATATGATCCCTATTATCCCTTATAGTCACTATTGCTGGGTGGGGGGTCCACCTAAGGTTTTTCTGGGGTTTGCGGTTTAGGCGTTGGCGTGGCAGAGGAGAAGCCGTTGGACAAGACTGGAAATTGGGATTACACTCCCCCAAACTAACATGGAAACCCATCTTAGCCCCTTTTTAAAGGGCCTGTAGTCTTTACATGGCCCTTTTTGGGTTTCCATGTTAGTTTGCGGGAGGGTATATCAGGCTTACAAAGAGAGGCTTATAGTAGTCGGCAACAGGGGGCTAGATGGGTTACAATTGGTATAAGCTCCTAGTATAACCCTTACTTCCCCTGTAGTAGTCCCCAAAATAAATAATCCCCCAAAATAACCACCTTCAATGAGTTTAGATTACGGTGCACATGGGTTTAGGAACTCCTTCGTGTTTTGAGGTTTCAGGGGTTATATGTTTTTTGGGATTTAGACCACAGGATCTCCTTATGGGATTTGGGGGTTATGAGGGTCGTATGACATACGATCTCCTTGGGGCTTGAGAATCTATAGAGGTTAAGTTATGGGTTGCGGGGGGTGTAGGGCTTATAGGATCCTTTTTGGGGATTTGGGATCTTGGGTTTGTATGAGTAAAGGGGTCTCCTTTTTGGGGTTTGGGATCTAGGGGCTATTCTGGATGTGGGGATTTGAAGCATACAGGGTTTACTGCACTTTGGGGATACCCTGGGCTGAGGAGAAGTCATCTTATACGGAAGCTTGCAAGACTCATCTAGAAATCCACATGCGCATGGTAACCCAGGTAGGGGCTAGGGTTTAGGGTGTAGGGTTTAGAGTCTAACTTCATGGAAGTTCACATGTTGGGCAGTATCATGCGACACCCGGCGCCCTGGGATGCATGCTCAGACTAACATCAGGGGCGCGAGGGTGCTTGGAACAACAGAAAATGAAATAAATGGGATGTGGGGGCCTACATAGTTACGTATGGGTTTAATGGGTATGGCGGGGACTTCGAATTCCTTATTAGGATAGGTTTTGAAACTATACCCTTACAAATCATTTGCGCTGTAGTCCTCTTGGTATAAAGCGGGACCCTAAACCCTAAACCCTAAACCATCAATAGAACCTCCCCCTCGGAAAGGAGTCTCTGCCCGCCTGGCAGATCATGGTTTAGGGTTTAGGGTTTGGGGTTTACAATCATTGAAAGGGAAGGGACTTAGATATTGTAGCCTTTCAAAAACCTTGCGTGTCGTTTCACATCCCACAGAAAATGCTCCAGCATCACAATTCCCCGCGCTGCCTGCTGATTAGCTACCGTCGCATGGCCATCGACCATCCCATGAGGGGTCAGCTTACCCCATGTTCTGAATCCTGAACACCAAATCTTACTTCCCTAAATCATTGGCTTGGTTAACCCTATATGACCCCATATGGTTTGTTCTCAACTACCCATATAAACATTACCCCTACATAAACCCCACCTGGACCCCAAAAGTAGGTAAAACAATAGCCCCAAACACTAAACAATAGACCCCAAAGGCAATTATTTCACATACTTTTGGGGTTCAGGTACACCCAATTGTAAACTCCCTAAACCCTAAACCCTATAACTCCCTGCCCTAGCGGCAGCGTAGGCGACGTCGCCGTCGCCGGGTGGTGTCGGCGCTGCAGGTGCTGCCGAGGCAAGGAGTGATGCGAACACCTGGCGGGAGCAGCAGGGAAATGTTTGAGGCTTAGGGTTTCAGGGTTGGGGGTTTTAGGGTTGAGGGTTTTAGTGTTAAGGGTTTTAGGGGTGAGGGTTTGGGGTTTATATAACGCTTAAGGCGTATAGGGTTCAGAGTCTAGGGCTTTGCTCTAGACTTTTAGACTTGTGTGTGCTATGCTCTAAACCTATGGCTTATGTAATGATTTGGTTTCGGGTTTCGGGGCTGAGGCTCCAGGGCTTGGACCTTGGGAACAGATGCTGCAGGTTTGGGGCTTAGGACTTTGGGTACTGTAACAAGTAGGTTCAATCCCTGCCTATAGTCATGGCTCCTCAATATAGTGTTAAGAGAGCCTGAATATACCTACGATAGTCCCTCGTGATACCCACTACTGGCTGGGGGATTGACCCAATGTAAAAAGCTGAATTGCTACCAATACCATTGTTCATTACCCTGAAAGTATGCAAAATACTGGCCTTTACGGCTGTTATTATGAGTTTCGGGATAGTACTTTGCATCCTCTAGGGGTTTAGGTAGTGCTTCTGTGATTTAGGGCTAACATGCGCCAACACCTATTGCAATGGTTTGGGCCGCTATGCACCATCTCTACACACCCGTACATATATCCAGCGGCCATTTCATGTTCCATTTAATTTTCCATTTGATGCGACGTTATCCTAAGTCTTTAGGTCACTAACACCAAACCATAATTCATAGGCCCCATTCGCATGCTGCTTGGCCAACGGTGCCACTTCAAATTATGGTGCTGCTTGGGTATGGGTAAGGTTGCTACTAGCACGCATAGTGTCTGATATATGCAGCTTAGAATTTATATGTGTTCCCGGGAACATCACACAGCCACACACACTCTTCAACTTGCACTGGACACTTTATTTGTCTCGCTGACATCACCCCATTCTGCGTCTCTTGGTCTCGAGGGCATCCGTGGCCCAGGTGTAAACCATGTACCAGGCTCGAAGCATGGAGCGCTTCCTGGCCGCAAGCTGGCTTATGGTCTTCAAGCTTTCATCCAGCAACTCCTTATCCAGCTGTGAGTTGTAGCTCGCAGAGCACGGGTGCCGGACTAGTGTGCGAAAGCGCCGAACAACATGATTAATTCCTGAACCCTAAACCAATGTCCCTGTGAAATTTTGAGGGGGCCCTACTCAACCATTCTTCGTGACTCTAAGCCTTAAACCCTACACCCTAACCCCCAAACCCGAACCCCAAACACTAACCCCTAAATTCCACACCCTAAACCCGAAACCCCAAACCCTAAACCCCACAACCTAAACCCAGACCCTACACCCTAAACCCCAGAGCCTGAGCTCCAAATTCCAAACCCTGTACCTTAAACCCCGAACCCCAAGCCCTTACCCCAGGTTTCCCAGTAACCCACAAATAAGGAGGGTACCCTGTTTCCAACTGTTCAGCTTTAGTAAGGAGACCCCAAAAGAACAAGGGAAAAGGGGGTACCTAGTACCTTGGCTCCCAAAACCGACCTCTGCCGGCAGTCGCCCTTGACCGTCTGCATCCAAGGACCTCGGGAGGTTTCTGGAAATCCCTAACAGTTCCCAAGTATAGGGTTTAGGGTTTAAGGTTTGGATGAGTATGGGGTATGGGGTTTAGGGTTTAGGGTTGGGATGGGTATGGGGTTTAGGGTTTAGGGTCTGGGATGTGCAGGGCTTAGGGCGTCCCAAGTGCCGTGCCCCGACCCACCCATAGAGTGCAAAGGAGTCGAGTGGCCATTGTTCTTTGGATCCCATCCCAAAACCATCCAGACAGGGACCTCGTAGTGGTTTAGGGTTTGAGGTGTTGGGGCTCGTACCCGGCAAAAACAAACCTTCTGCCCTGGCCCTTCAGCGGAGAGTTTGTCTTGTAGACCAGATTATGAATTGAGGAAGGGGCGGTGGAAGTCTCCAGCAGATCCGACAGGCCAACAAGTTGGGAGATTAGGTTGATGCAGCCGCCTCCCCCCCAAAAAGGCCTTGCTAGTTTAGGATTAGATTAGGTTGATGCAGCGGCCTCCCACCAAAAAAGGCCTTGCAAGTGGTGTAGGATTTGGTGCTTGGGATTTAGGTCTGAGGGCTTGGGATTTAGGGTTGAGGCAATGGGGGCTAGGATTTAAGAGTTTGGGCTCTTTAACCCCAAGGGCCCGAGCATGGCTTTGGGAAGTATAGGCACCCTACCTGACATCAAAATCTAGAAGCTCCAACCTACTGGGCTCCGGGTTAAAGGGTTTCAAGGTTGAGGGTTAGGGTTCAAGGTTCCAAGGTTTAGGGTTTCAAGGTTTAGGGTCGAGGGTTGAAGGTTTCAAGGCTTAGAGTTACCTACAACCATCCAGCCACAGGCGCTCGAACTACTCTATAGACTCCTAGACCACCCAAATATCCAGTTCCTGCCCACTATTTGGATTGGAAAGGTTATTGTGGTAGGTAGTTGGGGTGTGATGTCTAGGTAGCAGCTATCTAGGTAGCAGCTAACAAGTTCCCGGACACCAGCCGAGAAGATTCCTCAACGCGCCCCTACCGATGGAATCTGCACTGGAGCTCTTGCAAACAACTATTGTGCAGCTGTTTCTGCTGTTTGCGGGGGGGGGGGGG